>LPNX010558943.1:386788-513097 GCA_001517045.1 Pseudotsuga menziesii
TAAAATGGCTTTGATACCATGTAGAAATTCAGGCCAGCAGTAGATTAATTTCACCCACAACAATTAACAATTGATCATGCAAAATTATCAACAATGGAGACTGAATATGGAGCTGTAACACAAAATTATATTAACTGAGTGTACAATAGCCAACCCTGTAATAACATAGGCTACTGAATATATAGAATACATGATCAAATCGAATGCATAAGGAAGCATCCAAATCTAGCATAAAGCAGGCTTACCCAAAATAGGCAAATCCCCCATAGGTGTAAAAAGCTGATCCCAAATCTATCAAGGACCCCACGAATTAGCAAGGGAACATGGTAAAGCTAAAGAGTGGTCAAATGGCAGCTCATACATGCTTTTGCATGGAGGAAAGAGTGGAGGAGGAAGAGGCAACAAAGCTGATTCACCTCACCTAGTCTTGCTTTCCTATGTGCCTTAAAACACTGAAAAAGCAGGCAATAAAGCAGAAAAAGTAGAAGAGCGCCTAGGAGGCCAGGAATAAAGCATATTTGATTCCCAAGGCTTTCCCAAGCACTCCATGAGTCAATAATTGCAAGTTTGACCTCTATGGATAGGTAATTAGCAACTTGCACATGGTCGGACTCATGGACTAGGCAAATAAGACAAAAATAAATGAATTAATGTCTAAGTGGGTAAATACTATGGGTTGATTATTCTAACATGTCCACCTTCTATCACCCTTCTATCTAAAGCTCCTTGGTATTCATATAGAACCATGCCTCAAGAAATATCATGTGGCAGAGCTTGGTTTAGAGATTCATAATTTTTCTAACCTGTATCATGTATGCACACTTATAAATTTAAAATGCAAACATAGTTGGCATTCTTGATGTCTATCTCCACTTAAGATAATATTCCATGCTAAGTTACCAAGGTATGGATACTGAGGAATGGGTGCAGGTTTGGGTATGAAACTTTTGAAACAGGAGACTGTGGTATGTCAAGGGTACATATATCAAATTTTATATATGCAATAATACATGGAAAAAAATGAGTACTGAAATTTATGTAAATCAACAATGATTCAAATTCATTTTTAAATTCAAATGATTCCAATGTCCATCATTGATCAATTGACATTCATAGTTGAACATTGAACATTGACATTCCTTCCCTTTCTATATAGGGTGTGGAAATGACAAGCAGAAGAATCTGGAACTTGAAACTTGATGAAACTGAAATATGGGGACTCAGGGAGAGAAGAATGCTTCACGGTGAACTGTTGGCCTGGACACTAATTCCTATAATTAAAACAATGAATAATTCCCTACTTCCTCTCTTCTTCTCAATTGGTCTCTTCCGAGCTCACATAAGCAAATTGGAAATGCAAAAGTGAGCATGAAACAAGGGTTTAAGGGGTCATGGATTGATTGTTATAGGGTTTCTTGCTGGGCCCACCCTAAACGCAACTTTATTGGGGATCTTTAATGACTAAAGGAATTTTCATGCTAAAAGGAAAGTTGATGTAAGGGTATGTCTCTAAATTATGTCAAGGGTATGGTAGAGTAAGTGAAGGTGTTGAGGGGTATGTTTCCGGTATGTAGGTATGGCTATGGGTACTGGTATGAATAATCCTACCCCTGGTACACATACCCATGCTACTTAGCTTCCATGGTGGTGTCTTATAATGGGTTGCAAAGTTTTTGATGGGTAGCAATGCATTATGAACCATGATTATAGCTCATAAAATAGATTTATTATGTAGCAAATACTTTTTTGGTATGCTTTTTATTTTTTTTCCAGGGAATACCTTGCAGGATCCCCTCTTCCCTTGAATATCCAGCCCAATAGCGACAAGTTTTTTTTTTCTTTTCTAGGGAATACCTTGCAGGCTTCCTATCTTCCCTTGAATATCCAGTTGTTGAGGCCTTGAAAATCGCAGGAAACAACAGCAAGGGATTCTCCCCAGTCAACGTTCCCAACTAGCCTGTGACAGTTTGGTATGGATAATCCGTCCGGTTTACGGGCCGGCTACCATAGGTCAAGTAACAAAAATTAAAAGGCTTTACCAGTTGCGGCCCGGTCCACCGTATATATTTTGTGTTTTTTAACTTTAAGTATGATATGCAAGTGCCTATCTAAAATGCAGATTGATAAAGATTACGAGGAGCGGTCACAATGTGATGCATAGGTTCTTACCTCTCGTCTTAGACTCTCTCGCATCTAAACCACACACAGCAGGAAATAAAACTAACTAAGCTATCCTAGGGAGTGAGATTATCATTAAATGAGTAATGTATTATTGTTCATGCATTAAGAAAAACCATAGCTAGATGTTCTTTGATTAAAAACACATAAACATGAATAGATGGATGAACAACAAGATAGCTCATTGTCTGTGAAACCATTCATTACTCATAGTGGAAATAATCACAAAATAAACTAGAGAACATTCATAAAAGAACATAGGTTCAACAAGTTAGAACGATTTCACGGTTAATGAATAAAGGTTGAAAATGAAATAGTTCCCCTTCAACAACATCCATTGAACAACATTTGAACATTCCACCAAATCTTTCTCCAACAGGCAAAACTGTAATAGTATATTGCAAAACGTAATAGTTCCTCTTACAATGTATTCTCACCAGTCTCACTCGGAAAAAGTACTGGTTCTCTCGAACTTTCCTATCTTTATACAAAAATAGAAAAACCTTTGGGTTGCCCCCACCCCGTGACCTTTGGGTTCCCCAGACGTTTTAGTCTTACAATTTTGTCTTTTGTGAGTACTCATGATTCATACAAACATTATATTTCAAATGAAGATTAATATTTACAGGCACTTTGTAAAAAGGGACTAGCTTGGTAACTGATGAAATTCCCAATCCTCAGACACTGTTCTTAATGATTACGCTCAGTAATCCATTGGTCCTTTTGAGAGCCTGTTGATCTCAGACTTCCACTATCTTCTTTTCCTTGAGCAACATCTCTGCTTCTTTATGCTTTATCTACTTCTTTCTTTAGCCAACTTACTTCTGAGTTGTCCTACAGCTATGAATTCTTTGCAGTAGTAATCATCAACTGGATCTGTGAAAATCTCCCATGTCTGTCTGCGATCAACACAAAAAATGCATCATTTATCCAAACCACTTTTCAATGAACGTAAATCATACTACCAATTAAAATGAGCATCAATAGCAACAACCCGGGTCTGCGCTTTCAATGTGGAAACCTCAAACTTGATAAAAAACCAAGAAATCCATCGCCTAGGGCGAGAAAAACCCCACCAGTGGGAAAACTAAACCTCCAGCAGATAAAAACTTCATCAGTGAATCGAAACACATAACGTCTGTCAGTTAGTTTACTAAAACGCCGCAATGGCAGGTAACCCATGCTCTAGGTGCTCTGGAGCAAAACAAAACGTCAGTGAAAGAAATCATTACAATGGGACTTGATACATTGAAGGTCGAAACTATTATAGAATTGGACGGTTAGTCTGTTAAGGAACCACAATGACGGGAATCAAATAGACACGGCTTCCGACCATAGTTATGAACTTCTCCGATTAACGAGGAAAAGCGATAAAACTACAGGATCGACTAGTGTAGGGGCTATGCATTAGAACATTCATCTTTTAGCTTCTGCAACGATGGCTCTATAGAGAACAGTGGCTCCAATACACTGTACAAAAAACCTCCAACAACGGAAAGAAAAACATTGATAGTAAAATAAAATGACAGAGAAAAACACGCATCGACGAACAACAGACTTTACATCAGGTCATTCATTATAAAGCTTCTGCAAGGGCAGTTGTGTAGGTGACTACGGCCCCAAATCATAATTTGAAAACCTTCCAACAGAGACCAAAGTAAATCACCCGCAAGTCAAAACCAAGTTAAACATAGCAGCATCAGCAGACAAAGATATTCATTCAACAATCGTCCTCAAAACATCAAATTCGTAGCAGATTCAAGAAATTTCCATAAATCTAAGCAAGACAAAAATTAAAGGAGGGTCCAAAATTTTAAGAAATTTGGGAGAACATTGTAGCTCCAACAAATGGCGACTACCTGGTGAACCCAGATCTCTGGATAATTTGTTCCTTAAGCAACAAACTATTTAGCAATAAAACCAACATTTTGAATTCTTCTAGATGTCTGGATTCCCACAATGGAAAATATATGTACTTTTAATCATTGATGATAGTCCTATTTAGGAAATGGAAACTAAGACTTCAAATTCAAGATAACTCTTTTGAGGCCAAGTAGATGAGTTTCATTTTACCTCAGTCTTCAATTAGCTTCCAGCTTAGACACCACAGGATTGTAACACATGGCAAACAGAAATATTCATTTGTTCCTCATTCCCATGGCATTTTGAACTTTTGTGTGCTTGTGAACTTTTTGTTCCTCTGAGTCCTCCTCATGCCTTTCTTTCTAAATTTTTTTATTCAGGCTCTTCTATCCATAGTGTCCTTTCATGCGAGAGATGTATTTAATTTTCAACTCATGGATGGAGAAGAAATTTTGGCAATTTTGTACTTATAAGATTTAGTACTTTGTTTGATACATATTTATTTCTTAGGATTTTTGACTCTTATTATCCTTTTGGCTTTCAATTCTTGGCATGGGATCATTTATATATAATATACTATTTACCCTGCTTCCTTTCCATGGGTCTTTTGCTGTCTTACCTTAGGACATTTTAGATGTGGAATGGATGGGGCCTCGAAATAGTATTCCAAATGTCTTGATCCTGAGTTATCTTTCATGGATTAAGAAAGAATTCAATGTGTTCATAGCCATTTAGGAAAAATACTTACTATAAGAAAATCCATCAGATTCAAACAAAAGGATACAGTCTTATACCCAAAGATTTCAATTAATCCAGAACTCTGAGGCTCCATGCAACCAACAGTTTGCCTCTTTTATTGAAATCAAAAATAAATTTTAACTAAAAACAAGCAACAATCAACCAAATCAAATTATTTATGTACAAAACAAAAACAAAAAATCAAGAAAAATAAGGCTTGAGAACTAAACCATTAACTGGAAAGTTCTCTTCCCACCCCTATAAATCTTGCAATTTATAGGTTGAGGGGCCAAGTTTTGCTGCAATCTAAAAAGGGCCTACCCATAACTATTGAAACTTCTTGTGCTTCCCCTTTTCATCATGTGGGTGATCCCATTTAAGAACCAGGTCTCCCACTTCAAATTCCTTTGTTCCAGCTTTGTGCTTATCAAACCACCTTTTCACTACTTCCTGCTACTGCTTAAAACATTCCTAGCCTTGGATCTAGACTCTTCTTGCCTTCAAAAGATTATAAATTCTCAGTTGCAGGATTTCGTTGTCTGTGCCTCTAGATTCTTGGGCTATTATGGAGGATGGTAGCATAATGTTAGGAGGAAGTATAGATTCTTTTCCATAAACAAGGGTATACGGTGACACACCTAATGAATTATTGGGTGTGAACCTATCAGCCCAAAGAGCGTTCGATAATGCTAAATGCCAACTTCTCTGGTTTTCTATGACAGTCATTTTCAATATCCTAATCAAATTCTTATTCATAGATTCTACCAAACCATTTCCTTGTGGGTAGTAGTTGGTAGAATAATGCAACTTAATTCCTTTTTCATGAGCAAAATAAGTAGCATTATCAAAAACCAAGGAAATTGGAACCCCAAACCTAGTCATAATATGATCCTGCAAGAAATTCATGACCGCATCTTCATTGACTTTACGTAGCGGAATGGCTTCGACCCATCTAGTGAAGTAGTCAGTTGCCATTAGAATATATTTGTGCTGCAAGGAATAATTTGGTTTTATTTATCCAATGATATCAATTCCCCACTGCTCAAATGGTTTCATTATCATAACTGGCTTCAATCGTTCTGCTACTTTGGCTTGTCTTCCCCCACACCTTTGGCAGATATTGCACTTTATTACATGTGCAAGAGCATCCTTGAACAACGTGGGCCAATAGTACCTGGCTTTGAGAATATTATGTGCTGTTGTATCTCCAAAAAAATGGCCTCCAGCAAGCTCATCATGTAACTCATTTATGACCATTTTTGCGTCTTCCTTCTCTAAACACCTGGAAAGGACTCCATCATAATTTTTCCTGAATAAAATTCCATCAATGATCTGATACACAACTGATTTAAGGCACAATGATTTTCACTGCTTGGAATTCCAATGTTCTGGAAACACACCCTCCTAAAGGTAATGAACAAAGTCTCGGTACCCAGAATCTAGAGCTATGAAAAGAGGACATACATCCATCATATGTAACTCTACTTCATTTTCCCAAATGTTTTCTTCATTACTGTTGCCTTCAGCAATTAGTTTGCATAGTCCTTTCCCTCTAACGATGGAGGCTGGATTGAATTCAAGGTCATACTCTTGCAAAGCTATTACCCAATTGCCTCTTCTTTCTCCTAATTATTTTTGCACGAAAAGAGACCTCACAGCTGGGTGTGGAACTATTACCTTGGTCCGGTTCTTAAGTATGTATGGGATGAATTGTTTTACCACTTTGAAGACTGCATAAGCTTGCTTGTCCATAGCTAGGTAATTTAATTTGGCCCCCTGCAAACCAGTGCTCATAAATGATATGGGGAACTCATCCCCCCCGTCTTCCTTCTGAGTAAGCACAGTTGCTAGTGAATCGTTAGACGCAAAAGTGTACAAAATAAAATATTTCATATAATCTGCACTTTTGAGAGAGGGTGCATGAGCAATATATGTCTTTATTTTACTGAATTCATTCTTCTCTACATCATTCCATTTGAATTGTACACTTTGTTTCACCATTTGCTACAAAGGCTTAATAATTTGGGCAAAATTCGGCACAAACCTCTACACAAAATTTATTGTCCCCATAAATGATTGCATGCCCTATTTGTTATGGGGTAAGGGGATCTGTTCAATAGCTTTGATAATTTTTGGGTCTATGGAGATCCCCTTCTTAGATACCATGTGACCTAGTAGCTTTCCTTCTGTAACAGCAAACACACACTTGTTGGGGTTTAGCGAGATACCATATTTTTGGCAACGCTCGAAAATCTGCTTTAGATGAAATGTGTGTTCTTCTCTTTTCTTTGAAAATATTGTGATGTCATCGAGGTATACCACAAAACTGTGGCTAATCAGACCGTGGAAATCTATATCCATAGCCCTTTGGAAAGTAGCTCCAGCGTTTATGAGTCCAAAAGGCATCCTTCTGTAAGCAAAAGTCCCCCATCTTGTTCTGAATGTAGTTTTGAGTCTGTCTTCTTCAGCTACTAACACCTGATTGTAACCAGAGAATCCATCTAATAAGGAAATGTTTATTTTCTTAGGATCAATCAGGACACAGCCAGCTCCTGATCCTTCCAAAATTTTAGATCCATCAAAGAAGAGTGTCCAAAAATCATCTACTACTACTGTACATGAATCAACATCTACATCTAAAGCTAAATCTACTATTTTACAATCAATTTCATCAGCCTGTGAAAATCAAAGGAGACCAGGATGGGTGTCCGATGTACTACTGGCTTCTTTCGCTTGGTAATTTCCCGGTTCTAGCTCAATGAAGTAGTTCCCCAAAACAGAATTCATTGGTTCATTTTTACCTTCTAACTGAGTGACATTGTGTTTCATGTGGGGCTCTCTTATAACTTTAATTTGATTTGGACTTCCTTTATAAGGTAGCCATAGATGTGACCAGTCTGATGCAAAATATCCATTCAGCTTTGCTGACTAATCTCTGCTCAAAACAACTCCATATGCCTCAAGTATGTCTACTACTACAACATCAATGAACTGACATACCTTTTCATTTGAATATAATCGAATTAAAACATCCTCCATTTCCCCAATTACCTTCACATTTGTTTTGTCTAACTGAATGACTTGCCAGGTAGATGGTTTGGGCTATCCATTTATCTTCTTGTAGACTGATAGTGGCATAACATTTACTGATGCCCCTGAGTCTACTAGACAGTTGTGAACATTATGGTTGATAATTTCGAACGTAAGGAGAAAAGGTGGAGTTTTGCATTTAGGCTTCACCGATCTATTCTTCTTGGGGTTGATTGTTAGTGGGAAGCTTTTCCTCAGCCATTTCAAGCACTCTCAATAATTTCTCTTTCTGCTGTGGGACATTACACATCTCAAATAGTGAAATATTTTCCTTTACGTTCTTGATATCCTCCACAATGTCATACTCCATTTTATATTCTGTGAGATTCATTTTTATATTATCGATTTTATTTTCAATGGGCTTAGTATGCATGTTGGTCTAATTTGGATTTTGACTGGTAATAGTAAACTCATAAATTTTATTAGTCATGGTGCTTTTCTGAAATTTCTTTATATTCTTCTGAAGTCTCTTAATTTTTGGGATTATTAACCTGTCTTCTTTTATCAGCGCTTGGATTCTCGTTGTCACATTTTCTTCTAATATTTCCTCATGTCTTAAATCACTTTCCTTTTCAGTATCAAACATCGAGACACAATCCCATAAAACCATGGCATCATCCTGTTGCTTTTATGTTGATTCGTTATCATTTTCTTCCTCGTCATTAGCTTTTATTAGTTTTGAGTCCAACAGCTGATTCATCACTAATGTCATTGAATTTATCCATTGTGGACAATTTTTTTCAGAATGGGGCTACTAGTGAAAAGTGCAAAAGTTATCCATACCTACTTTCGTTAAGTTCATTGATGCAAGACCGTGTGGAGGCGGTTTGGATTGATTGTTATCCTCTTTTCTTGTAGTAAGGTTTGTAAGACTTCTAAGCCTCCTTCTCCTTTTCCAAATATATTATTCTGTTGGAGAGCTTCTGCATCATCTTCACCATTCCTTCGAAGTCTTATGACTGTTTGTCTTTAGGATTAGTAAACGACAAATATTTATTCCCCCCAAAATTTTCTCTTGACTACTCCGGGTAATCTTCTATGCTTTCCTTTTCAACTTCTACTCTCTCCGCTTCCTCATAAGTCTCTTTTAGCATAGGTTTGGCTTTCATTTTGGCAAACATGGACAAATCAGGTCCCAAAGATGAATTATAATATTCAATCAAAAATTTATCCGAGGGTTTGTCAGTTTTAGAAATCTTTTTAAGATAGGCTGCAAACCTTTGAGTAAAACTATGCACCTTCTCTTTTCTTTCTTTCTTTAGAGCGCACAACCCTTTCATGAGAGCTACATGAGTTTTCTGGGCCGCATATCTGCTTCTGAATATCCTTTCAAAAGTATCCCAGTCTGGGATTGAATTTGCAAGTAGACCAAAATACCATGAGGTGGCTGCTCCTTTAAGGGCATGTGGGAAAATTCTGCAGACTACGTCTTCGTGTTCTCTAGCCTTTAGCCCTTCTATGTCCAAGTAGAAACTTTGCAAATGATCATCTACTAAGATCCTCTCACTTGGGTCAAACTTGGGCAGCATCTTCTCAAAAGCCTGAGGTAAGTCATGCAAAGGAGGTGTTAGGTTTAAGGGTGATCTGGCTTTCCAAGCAGGTGGTGGATTTGGTGGGCTAGGTGGTTGATTTGCATTTACGCCTGCCATGAGTCTAGGTGGAGAGTGAGGTGGAAAATGAACAGGATTATGGACAGGTGAAACATTAGGTGAATCAGGGCCTACTTGATTCAAAGGTTGAACAACTTCCTGTAAACCTGTTTCTACAAGTTCTTCCCAATCTCCAACTAACACAGAGTCTTCCGAAATAGGACGGTATTTCTTCTTGTATTCTCTTATAGGTAATTCAGGGATAATCAGTAATCCTCCAATATTCTTCACATAAGCCCTAGTTTTTCTTCTCAGATCATTGACAACTTTGTTGTTCACAGAATACAAATGTTCTCTATTTTCTTCAGGAATCGGATTAGGAAATGAACTTCTTTCAAAACTATCACTAGTGGAGTAATTTTGAGGAAATGGGTTTCCTCGGCCAGCCATGCAATGGTAGCCCTCCTTTTAGCACCAAAAACTATTGAGGCCTGGAAAATCACAGGAAACAACAGTAAGGGATTCTCCCCAGTCAACCTTCCCAACTAGCCCATGACTGTTTGGTATGGGGAATCCGTCCGGTTTATGGTCCATCTACGACAGGTCAAGTAACAAAAATTAAAAGGTTTTATCGGTTTTGGCCCAGTCCATCGTATATATTTTTGTGTTTTTTAACTTTAAGTATGATATGCAAGTGCCTATCTAAAATGCAGATTGATAAAGAATACGAGGAGCGGTCACAATGTGATTCGCAGGTTCTTACCTCTCGTCTTAGACTCTCTCGCATCTGAACCACACACAGCAGGAAATAAAACTAACTAAGCTGTCCCTAGGGGGTGAGATTATCATTTAATGAGTAATGTATTACTGTTCCTGTATTAAGAAAAATCACATGTAGTTGTTCTTTGATTCAAAACACATAAACATTAATAGATGGATGAACAACAAGATAGCTCATTGTCTGTGAAAACATTCACTACTCATAGTGGAAATTATCATAAAATAAACCAAAGAACATTCATAAAAGAACATAGGTTCAACAAGTTAGAACGATCTCACGATTAATGAATAAAGGCTGAAAATGAAATAGTTCCCCTTCAACAACATCCATCGAACAACATTTGAACATTCCACCAAAGCTTTCTCCAATAGGAAAAACTGTAATAGTATATTGCAAAATGAAATAGTTCCTCTTACAATGTGTTCTCACTAGTCTCACTAGGAGAAAGTCCTGGTTCTCTCGAACTTTCCTATATTTATACAAAAATAGCAAAAAATTTGGGTTGCCCCCACCCCGTGATCTTTGGGCTCCCCAAATGTTTTAGTCTTACAATTTTATCTTTTATGAGTGCTCATGATTCATACAAATGTTATATTTCAAATTAAGATTAAGATTTATAGGCACTTTGTAACAAGGGACCGGCTTAGTAACTGACGAACTTCCCAAGCCTGCGACACTATTCTTAATGATTATGCTTAGTAATCCGTTGGTCCTTTTCAGATCCTGTTGATCTAAAACTTCCGCTATCTTATTTTCCTTGAGCAACATCTTTGCTTCTTTATTCTTTAGCTGCTTCTTTCTTCAACCAACTTACTTCTGAGTATGACAAGTTTTTTCTAGTGAAGTAAAGAAGAGCACCTCTGCTGAATCTATGCCCTCAGAGGGGACAACCATCAAAACTTCCTTTCCACAATGTTCAGCATGTGCAGCCAACACACTTGAATTTCTTCCTATTGCCCAAAATGTAGTTGAGTCATCATCTACATATTTCATCTGTATATAAAAGAGACATCAAAGTGTATTTGGTAAACTATTTGAAATATCAATCATCAATCAAGCACAAGTTGAGACCACTCCTATCTAGCATGGATTTCAACAAAAGAGAACTAGGAAAAAATAATTATGCAAAAATCAATTTAAATGAGTAATTTCAATGTTCCACACTTTCATGTAGAATTTCATGACTATTCTAAATGCTGGTATTTGGTAAAGAAAGGGATAATGTCTTACAACATTCTTAGATTTAACATAGAGTAACATCCAGTCAGTTTACATTACAATAATGCCGAGAAGTAAGCTATCTTAGCCAATGTTTTTCCTTTGTGTAGAATTTCATGACTATTCTAAATGTTGGTATTAGACACGTATTAGATAGAGCTAAGATCTTACAAAATCTGCAAAATGGACCATAGCTATTTGAAAAGTCACATTTCTCGCAAGTTTTATAGCAATAATTTAATTAATAATTCAGATCTGCGGTTTGAGGGAATTTACACATACATTAATTAATATTCGAACTGTAACTATGCACTAATAAAGAACATTGAAAAAAGTTCTGAAATCATTTAACATCATTTCTGAAATCAACTTAACATCAACTAACATCTTTCTGAAAACATTTATTTAACATCAACTTGATTTACAGCAAGAAATCATTCATAGTTGATGTAGAAACCTAAGTCTTGCTGATGTATTTGTAACTTCAGAATGTATTCATCCATATATCTTATCTATTGTACCCCGATGTTTATTCTGGGATGTATCTGTAATGTAATTGAGTCATTTCATACCCCGATGTTTATTCTGGGATGTATCTATAATGTAATTGAGTCATGTCATACCCCGATGTTTATTCCGGGAAGTTTCTATAATGAGAAAGCCATGTCAAGTCATTGTGGGTAACCCTCCTATTGGTCAAGGGTTAAAGTCCCCACAATTGTGGGGCCCTAAAGTTATTAGACTATAGTAGTGAAGTTAACCCTAGGTGATTCATTGTAAGTCGAGGCAATAGCCCCGACCATTGTGTTAAGGATAAACCTCTTTGTTGGTCGAAGGAGGAAAAGTCCCCACAAGTTCTAGGGCACTAGGGTTATTAGAAAATCCTAGAGATGTCAGCTCTAGTAAGTAATTGTTAAGTAAGGCTGACATGTTGGAGTGGGTTCCAAGTGAACGGAAGAATGTAAATAGAGAGTGAGTCTCTCTATTTATCATACACACACTCACTCATTAGGGTGCATGAGTGAGAGAGGAGAAGCTCTCTCAATGTCAGAGAGAGAGACAGAAGCTATGGAGATCATCTTTATGTTTTCAGGTTTTACTTTTGGTGCTGATTCTATCTCTGAGGAAGTTGCAGGGTTTTCACCATTTATGGTTTCCCTGAGGATAAACACTGTGTTCATTGTCTCTTGTGTTTGATTGTTGTGCTTGTTATTCTCTCAGTTAAAGATCTTAATGTTATGCTAGCTTAATGATAAAAATATAACATGGTATCAGAGATAACCTGAGAAGAAGACATTGTGCAGCTATAGAAGCTATGGATTCTTACTTTTTGGGTCTCTCTCCACAATCCATCAACAAAATTATGCTAGGATGACTCTCCATTGAAGGGCACATCTTTCTGTCGAAGAGGAATTCGATTTCGAGCATTTTCAGTTTTCGGTGCAGAAATTAGGGCTTTCTAAAGAAAAGGAATTTTTGAGTGAGCCTAGAATAGGATTTTTCTTCTCATAAAAATCAAATTTTAGAGACCTGGATCAATATTTTTGGTTGGGTGGAACTCCAAGAAAGTCAAACCCTAGTTTGACCCTGAGCTAGAAAAACCCTAAATACTAAAACTGCTAAGTTTTGGTACATTCTCTATATCCCAAGATTGGATAAGGTTCAGGATCTGAAACTTTCATATTCTGAACATAAAATCCTGATCTACATTGTTTCCAAAATTCATCCTCATATACATTATATTCTGGAATATATGATCCCTCCAAATTAGGGTTCCAGCCTCTTCTAGAATTCATCCATAAATAGGACACCTGGGGAGAATTGCTTTATCTTGGGATACAAAGGTCCAAATTAAATTTATAAAGATGTTCCAAAATGGCAATGGACTGTAAGTTCTGTGATTCAAGATTTAGACTCATAAGATAAACCAGTGACATGTGGAAGTCCGTACAACTTTACTGTTCTGAATAGTCCTGTAACATGTCACCTTCGGAAAAGGATCATAAGTCCCAATTGGTGAAACCAATTCTGATGAAACCTATGGTGATGGAATAGTGAAATGCGATTCTACCTCAGGGAGAAGTTTCAAACATAGAGGAGTTTTAATTTTGGAAATACCACAGAAATAGTAATAAGCATTTCTGTAAAAGAAATTGGAAAACTAGGGCTTCCAGTTTCGGGAGCTTCCCTCCACTGTTTTCAGAAAAGGAGTACATTGGACAGCTCCATTTGAAGAGATCTATATTTATATCTAGTAAAATATGAAAGATTCCAAGTTTTTAAAATTATGGTTTCTCTGACAAACCCTAGATCAGCCAGCTCCAGAACCAGGACGGACACCTCAAATCAGTAAGATCTAATTTTTTGATGTTTGCATTTGAGGTTCTCATTTCAAAGTGATCTATCACAATAGATTGATGATAAGATTGTTTAATTTGACAAATTATAAGCATGGAAGTATATGATATCCCTGAAGAAATGAATTGGAAACCTACATGAGTAGAGAGGTTCCAGTTCCAGAGTGAGATGATGCTCAAATCCTTACACAAAAAGAAGTTGGTCAAGGCCAAGAAGATCATTGTTGATTCAATCACGGATCAACTTGTACCACAAGTTTCTTTCCTAGAGACACCAAATATGTTTGATTCCTCGAAAAAGATATCTGAAGGAAAGAACATAAATAAAAATATGGCTTTGAGAAAACAAGTTGAAGAATGTGAAGATCTAGAATGCAGAACAACTTGAAGAGGTAGAAGAAGAAATTGAGAATGCAAAAGTAGTGATAGCCATCTTGAATGGCCTTCCAATATCATGAATTCATTCAAGTGAGGAATGTGTGCCAGAAGGAAGTGATTACTTTCAGCAGACTCTGGGAAGAAAAAGAAGCTTGACTCATAAGAAGAGAAGAGAAGATGGGAGCAACTGAAGATCAAGTTCTCACCATCCAAATAAGATACCTCAAGCGATGAGGAATATGAAGAACTCAACCCTTGAAGAAACTCTTATCCATCTTATCATTTGGATAAGAAATTATGCTATGATGAATGAAGAAGATGATGAAGTTGAAGGCTCAAGAAGGAGTCCACCCACGAAACAAATAAAGATAAGTATTCAATTGTCATTTCATGATATTGTTTTGTTATGCATTTGTTATATTTAGTTGATGTATTACACACGATAGAATGTTTGCATTAATTACAGTATACTACTAATATGCATGTGATGGGTAAGTAGCTCATGGTGCCATACAACTCTCCATTGCTACTTGTCTAGAATGAAACCTCTTTGCTAACATATTGGATTAGTGCACAATCTCAATGTTGTTCTGGTAGAGATGGAAGGCATCTAGAAAATTTTCCGTGAGATATGGATCAATGTTGTATTGGCTAAAGTAGTTGCATGATCATATATTTATGCATAATAATTTTCCAGTATGAACATTCCTTATGAAATGTTTCTAACCTTACAAATGCATTTGAATTGTAGGAAAGATCGCATACATAATCACCTGCAAACAAACAAGGATGAGACCTGTTCCAAAGAACAAGTTATGACAGTTCAAAGATGAAAAATAATATGATGAATACACCGACATCATTGATGCAGAATCTTCCAAGAAGAAAGGGAATACCAGTTCAAGAAGAATGATGTCTAGGATGCAATATCGATACATGAAGGGAATTTCATAGTTCCATCATGTAGTAGATGGAAACATTGTGGGATAGAAGGCACAGACTACGAAGATACATTTGAAGCCACTTGAAGTGAAGTCACATGACATGCATAATCATGTGTGCAAATGAAAGAAGGCCTTGTATGAGCTCATAAGAAACCCATGGGATAACACATACATGAGGAGCTTGATGAAGATCTGGACCTTTGCGACAAGGTTGATAGAGGATGACAAGCTCACAGATGGGTGTGAGAAGAACTTTTGAAAAGGTTCAAGATAGAGGATCTTGGTATCCAGTGTCACTCCAGTACAAAATGTTTCAATGCATAGAGTACAGAAGACAGAGTGAGTATGATGCTTCAAAGGGAGTGACTGTAGAAGATCCTAAGGTTCGACATGGTACAACAAGATGGACAAATTATTGATGACTCTAGGATTTACTGAGAGTAAAGTGGATTCCAACCTTTGCTTGAAGGTTGAAGGCAGAAGACCAATAATGCTTCTATTATGTGTCGATGCATTATGTTCTGGGCATGGAGGTGTGGACAAGGGAAGTATGCAGTAGAGATACTAAAAAGGTTCAGGATGATGGACTGCAAGGCCATGACCACACCTATGGCATCGAACCTTAAGCTATTGAGTGTTGCTTCATCAGAGTCGATTGATGCCATGATGTATCATCAGATGATTTATTCCTTGATGTACTTGATGAATACGAGACTAGATATTTGCTTTGCTATGAACACATTGAGACATATTCACATGATGGTTGCAAAGCATGCAGTGAGGTACCTGAAGGGTACAGTTGATTATGGGATCAAGTATGAGGTGAATTGGAATATTAACCTGGAGGGTTATGTGGATTCGTATTCGGCAGGAAATTCCATTGATAGGAAGAGCACTTCGAGGTGCTACTTCAGTATGAGATCATGTGTGATCTCTTGGTTTGACAAGATGGAGTCCTCCATGGCGCTGAGTACAGTCGAGGCAAAAGATGTTGCCACTTGCTATTTGGAAGGTAGTATGTTTCTTTCGAAAACTACTATTTGATTTGATTGATCTGACTTGCATTTTTGGTATGATGTAGAGAGGAGCACTGAAGCTCCAGTTTTTTATATAGATCGATATTTCTCAAAAGAGGGATTTCTAGCATAGCCGATGAGACAGGTTGTCTGAGCATAAATATTGGTGATGCTCGTAGGTTTCTCATATGTAAATGGTCATGTAGGTTGTCCTCAGATGTAATTGGTCCTAGAAAATCTTGCAGGTTATCCTTGGACGTAATCAGCCTTGATATGATTCTATGCTAGAAATGGCCAAAGTGAAGTTTGAGTACTTCAGGGAGAATCTTGGTGTTCTCTAGATCAAGGTTCCCTCCAAAAGGGAAGTGATGATTTCTTGTGCCCTTCTGACATGGTGAGAGGATTGGTTCCTTCCATGGTCAGATATGAGTGTTGTGCCCTTCCGACATGGTGAGAGGATTGGTTCCTTCCATGGTCATATGTAAGAGCTATGACATGGTGAGAGGATCCGTTCCTTCCATTGTCAAATGTATGTGATGATGCCACATCCAGCATGAAAAAGGGATGGCTTTGTGAAGACACATATAGTATGAAAAAGGACTAGCTTTGTGTGGATACCACATCTAGCATGAAAAATGGCTGGCTATGTGAAGACACATCTAGTATGAAAAAGAACTAGCTCTGTGTAGGTTCCATGTCTAGTATGAAAAAGGACTAGCTTTGTGAAGACTCATCTAGTATGAAAAAGGACTAGCTATAAGTAGCTGCCACATCTGGTATGAAAAAGGACCGGGTTTTTGATGCCTCATCTAGTATGAAAAAGGACCAGCTCTATGATGCCTCATCTGGTATGAAAAAGGACTAGCTCTGTGAAGACTCATCTAGTATGAAAAAGGACTAGCTCTAAGTAGCTGCCACATCTGGTATGAAAAAGGACTAGCTCTGCGATGCCTCATCTGGTATGAAAAAGGACTAGATTTGTGATGCCTCATCTGGTATGAAAAAGGAACAGCTCTATGAAGACTCATCTAGTGTGAAAAAGGACTAGCTCTGAGTAGCTGCCACATCTGGTATGAAAAAGGACCAGCTGTATGATACCTCATTTAGTATGAAAAAGGAATAGCTCTGTAATGATACATCCAGTATGAAAAAGGACTGGCTCTGTATAGGTTCCTATGACGAGAAGAATCAAGAGATAGCACTCGTGATGATGACCCAGTGGTGATCCAGATCCAATGATGATCCAGATCCAGTGATGATATTGAGTGATGTTCCATATCCAAAGATGAAGATGACTTGAAGACGAAGATGACTTAATGATGATCCAGATGATATAATGAAGAAGACTTGTGCTTATATATTGTGTCGAGAGAATACCTTCCTAGTTAAGAGGGAGTGCTGATGTATTTGTAACTTCAGAATGTATTCATCCATATATCTTATGTATTGTACCCCGATGCTTATTATGAGATGTATCTGTAATGTAATTGAGTCATGTCATACCCCAATGTTTATTCCGGGAATTTTCTATAATGAGAAATTCATGTCAAGTCATTGTGGGTAACCCTCCTATTGGTCAAGAGTTAAAGTCCCCATAGTTGTGGGGCCCTAGGGTTATTAGACTATCCTAGTGAAGTCGACCCTAGGTGAGTCATTGTAAGTTGGGGCAATAGTCCCCACCATTGTGTTAGGGATAAACCTCCTTGTTGGTCAAGGGAGGAAAAGTCCCCACAAGTTTCGGGGCAGTAGGGTTATTAGACACTCCTAGAGATGTCGGCTCTAGTAAGTAATTGTTAAGTAAGGCTGACATGTTGGAGTGGGTTCCAAGTGAACAGAAGAATATAAATAGAGAGTGAGTCTCTCTATTTATCATACACACACTCACTCATTGGGGTGCATGAGTGAGAGAGGAGAAGCTCTCTCAGTGTCAGAGAGAGAGACAGAAGCTGTGGAGATCATCTTTAAGTTTTCAGGATTTACTTTTGGTGCTGATTCTATCTCTGAGGAAGTTGCGGGGTTTTCACCATTTATGGTTTCCCTAAGGATAAACACTACATTGTCTCTTGTGTTTGATTGTTGTGCTTGTTATTATCTCAATTAAAGATCCTAATGTTATGCTAACTTAATGATAAAAATCTAACAAGTATCTCTGAAATTATATTTATCTTTACAACTTAGTTGCTCTTAGGTAAGCCCTCCATGTGTTGGATTAAACCCAAAGTGAGGGGAGTAGTTGCTTTGGTGACAATGATAACTCTTCTCAAGAATCAGGAATATGGATGGTGTCAAAATATCAGGAATCTCGAATCATCCTTTCTTTCCCTTGATTTTTCTCATGTCTACAAAGAATACAACAAGAAGGAAGGTGGCTTATCCAATGAGGCACTCTCTATGGCATCTGGCCCCTTACAGTTCACTGAAATATGTGAAGGTGAAATAGTGGGGAATGAATTGATGAAGCTCTTTTAATTTGAGCTTGACCTACTCTCTTCGACATCTTTGATATTTATTTTTTCAAGAGTATGACATAATTTAGATTTTTTACATCCTTTGGATGTCTGAGGCAAACATTGATCTCCTCTTGTATCAGTTTCTTAGCAGGTCCATAAGTGCCTCCCTGGATAAGCCATGACTGGGTTCTTCTTGTATTCCCTTGTAGACATCTTTTGAAATCAAGATGAAGATGGGATGTATTCCTTGGTATTTTGATCTTGGTGGTGAAGTTGGTTACCTAACCTCTCAATGTAGCTATCTGGAAGAGTCTTTGAACTAGATATATTTATATGAAGTTTGATAATTCATTTTTGGCATATTATAACCTTAAAAACACATTTTATGCATCCTATTATATGCCCCTTGCTTACAACCTAAAAGGTGACCAATCCAATGTTGACAGAGAATATTTCATAGCATATCTTCTACATAGCTAAATTATTTAATAGAAGAAGAGTAATTTCAGAACTATATTTAATACTAATTGTCGTTACATGAAGTTTGATAATTCATTTTTTTCAAAGTATATAACATTTATAAAACATGTTATCCATTCTATAGTATAAGTGCCTTATTTACCAAAAGGTAACCAGTCCAATGTTATGTTAACAAAGGATGTGTCATCACATATCTTCTACATAGCTAAAAACTTGTGTAAGAGTAATTCCAGCACTGTCTACATCAGTTTGACTAGGTCTACAATGTTGATGATAAAAGGAGTATGCATATTAAGATTATGATGTGAAATTAAATGCCTCCCTTCCAAAATATTGCCGATTTCTCTTTGTTACCTATCATTAGAGCTACAAAACCTATTCACAGTAATGTGAGAGATTTAGGTCGCTTAAAGTTTTATAGCTGCAATTTCATTGTGTTGTTGAGCTGTGGAAGCTCTACCAACTACATAATCTTAATCATTTGGATGCAAAATTGATCTCAAAGATCTAGGGACTGAATTTAAGAGTTGTTGCATTTATGTAGGAAGTTTCCAAAATGGTTTACTTGAGCTTTGTGAGTGACTATTGAACAAATTTATCTCTCCTTGGACCATTCTTCATTTATTAGGCGAGTTCACTTATTACTAGGTTTTTTTTCTTACCCCAAGGCCAAACACCATGTAGAATAGGGCTTAGGCTTGCAAGTTGGGAATATTAGTCAATTAAGTTTTTTTCATCATTTCCTATAGTGGATTGTAATTCTTGGGGCATTTCCATAAAAAAGAACAAGACTAAATTCCAAAAAGAACAAAGACCTTTGATCACCTTTATGTTTTTTCATCTCTTGTTTTGATCACCTTTTGATCTTCTGCAGGTAAGTTGAAGCTGACTCTTCAGTTTGGGGAGGGCTATTTGAATAAGCCACTAACAATACATTTTGTTTCAAGGTGTTTCATCCCTATAGTAATATTTCTTCATCCTTTTTAGATATGTGAATTGAAAGTGCATACTTTGCTTCCTAGCTCTTTGTTTTATTAATGAACTAATATGCATGTGTAAATTTGAATTACTTTTTGTTTTTCATTTATTTATGGATGCACTCACCTCATTTCGTAGCCTTATTATATCCAAAATTTTGAAAAAAATGTTATAATTTTATTCATTTCTTACCCAACTAAAAGGTACACATGGATGTAAATGTAGATGGATCCAAGTGATGTTGTGGACTTTGGAATTGTTATTGGTGAAGAGAATTGTCCCCTTGGCACAGTCCAGTGTCAAAAAGGTTGTACATATCCTGATATCCATTCTGAAATTGTGAATGATGAAGTCGTTCAATATCCTTTTGAATTTATTATTGGCTCAACTAGATGTCCTTTAAATGCAAAGCAAGAGGAACGAAGGAAACCTACAACAACAAATGTAGGCATTAAGAGGAAAGTATGCACGATGGTTGCTGATACATTGGAATCAAAAGTAATGGAGGGAATGCCAATCTTTGAAAACATTGAAGGGAATGTGGAGGAACCTATGCATAAAAAACCAAGATTTGGTAATGTGTCTGAGTCAGTGGAACAAGTTGTGGTTGATCCTAATGTATTGGCATCTTGGCAACATAAAGTGAATAGTTTAATAGAAGAGTTTGTCAAGGAGAAGCTAACACTAAAGGTATATTTAGAAAATGGAAAACCTAATATAAAGATCCATTGTGAAATCTGTGGCATTGATTATGGAACGGGGGAAGTATCCTTGGCAGCGCAAACAATTCGTAACTTCAAAAAAAATCATATGAAAACAGGGTCCCATCCACGTCAAATTTCAATGTTGGGAATTAATGAAATTCCTTCAGGTAACAAAGAAAAGAAGACAATAGTGGCTAGAGATTAACTTGAGATTGATCAAGCAATCAAAATTCTACATGATTTCAACCAAATGCAAGAGACTAATTTGTTCAAGGTGGTGGAAGCAACACTTGCAAACTACGAGGACAACAAAAAAGTAAGAGTGGAATGTACATGATGCAATAGATGGTTCTCTTTGGTGCCGACAAGTGGTAATATTGTCAGTTCTCTAAATGAACACATGAAATCAAAGAAGCACACTACTAATACTACATTTGAAGCTTCACATGATACAGTTGTGTTGAGGAGTGGAACAGTTGGGAGACCGAAGAAGGCTACCAATGAAAAGTCCCAACAAAGTTTTTCTAAGTTCTTGATCCCATCACTATCATCACCATTACATGTGGCTTCTACAAGTCCACATCCTTCTACTTTAGGTGTGGAAATTACCGAAGTTTTAATTTAATTTGAATTTGAATATGCACATTACTTTATTTATTATTACTTGTTAGTAGCAGTTAGTAGATCATTAACCAATGTGTTTTTTATCATATTGTTCTAGGACAAATACCTCCCTCAATATTATTATGTTGGGGGTATTGGGATCCCTATCTTGAGAGAAGAGGGGAGAGATTGGACACAAAGGTTCTAATGGATTACCAACGGGGTGGAAAAATGTGGGCCATAGAGAAACATACCAGGAGAACACTAAATTATCATGGTATTGAATGCAGTATTAATGGTACATATAGACATATTCATTGCAAGAGGATTTCTGAAATAGGAATACCTTTTGATTCATTGACATGCAATTTTTGTAAGATTATACCTAATTATGATGACTTTCGAATGTGATTATATCGCTAATCAAGGAGCAACATGAAAAGACATTAGAGAGATACAGGGAAAGGGAGAAGGTTGGACCATTTGACTCAAACTGAACTCAAAATTGTTGCAAGAGAAGCAAATTCTCCACATAGGTTAACAATGCGATCTCTTTCATCGGAGAGGAAAAAGGTTGCTACACTGTCTATAAGAAAAAGGTCTCTAAGGGAAAAGTTGTTTGAATTTGTAGGAAGGAATGATGTGTTCAGGTTTTGCAAGGATGTGTGTGAGGCTCATAAGTAAGGAAAATTACAAGGTAAAGATGCAGTTTGGGAATTTGTTCAAGATATATTTCACAACCTAGTTTGTTCAAAGTCAGGTAGAAGGTATAGTGCATCCACTAAATCCATTTATGAGATGATTAAGTTATGGGGAGGTCCTAGATTACATAGCTTTATTAGCTTGAATATGGATGGCCCTTCGATATCTGACTTTAAGGCATGTTAGAAAATCATTGACATATATCGCAAGGGAGCAAGAGTACATTTTTGAGACAATCAGAAAATTTTATGCTTCCTATAAAGCCAAACATGGTATAGAGGGCCCAATTCCCATATGCCTTGCTGAAGATGAAACTGTTGTGAAAAAATATGTAAGGTGGGTAGCAAAAAGTGATACATTGGTGGGTTTTTGTGGTAAGAAAGAAGAACATAAGTGCCAATCACATTTCTTGGTGACAGTGGGTGAGGGCGTTGTAGGCTGTGAGATTATTACAGATGCCTTCAAGAAATGTGTGATTGCCCATTATGCATGTGTTATTATTGCAAACCCTTTACATGAGAAGCTTCCTCATTTGGTTGTGGTTGTTCATCCAACGTGCAATAGGTTTGATGCGAATTTTGTCCATCAACAATGGGAAAAAGTAGAAGACCTATGGAAGAAACATGTGGAATATTTTTTAGGACCTATTATTGGTCATTCCTCAGATGGGGATAGTAGGAGAAGAATGCTTATGCTGAAGGATTATTACTCAACGATAGGCATGAGATATAAAATTCCTTGGGAAGGGTGGAGACTAACTGGGTTGTATGATGACTTAAAGTAACAGGAATTCATGACCAGGATTACATCCACAATGGCAAAAATCTAGTGAATCCTTTGTTTAGTGGTCGACGAGATCTTATTGTTGGAAAAGAGTTTATTAGTTTTAACCATGTAAGAATGGTTTATAACAAATTTAAAGTGGATGACCACAAGCTTAAAGTTGAGGATATAGAGAGGATTGATCGCCAAAACTGGGGTTCAGCACAACGCATTTCTTCAAGGCATGTCCAGAGGTGCTTGAAGGAAATGAGATGTATAGGTAGCAGGACAGAGAGGACATTGGGTATAGAGACCTATCTAGCAATCGTTGCTGACTATATTGATATTTTTTTGTCTCCTAGTTTAACTCTTTAGGAAAGAGTGTGAAATTATTCAAGAGTCCATCATTTCTTCACCTTATGGCTATGTTGGGTCAGAGAATAGGAAGATACTAATGTGAACATTAATTTCATTAGTAGAGAGGCATATCAATATGTGAAAATTTCTTGCCACTTTGTGGTTTCGTTGATGAGATTATTTCATGATCAATACTCTAACTTACCACGTGCATTACACCTGACTGGGTCAGATGTATGTGAGAAATTATTTAGCAAAGTCGGTGGCATGGTTGGAGCAGAGAGGGCATATGATTTTGCTGACTCGCTTCATGCTATTGGAACCCTTAATAGAGTTGCTGAAGAAAAATTGAATCCCAAAGGGCTTGGTTTCAATAAATCTCATAAGAAACAAATGAGTATCTGGAACAAATTGCATCAACAAACAGTAGAGGAAGGTGATGTCTTGTCACAATATGATTCAATTTCCACCGATAATAAAATTATAGAAGCTCTCAAGATAGGATTGGAGGATGCACATGGAATTTTACAAGGTCTTGGCATGCAACCAAAAAGACACACAAAATATTCTTGGTGGTTTAAACCATGGATAGAGGATCACAATGTTCCAACATTTGAAGATGTGGATTTAGTAGTTGATAATTCTCCATTGGGTCATTCGACATCCATATTCCAATCTTCATATTTTATGGTACTCAATGATAGTGAATTGCAAATGATGGAAAGTGAGTGGAGGCACGAGTTGGATGAAATTTTAGATTCCATTGATGAAAATGTAAACATAACTACCAAACCAGTGGTGGAGCTTGATGGAAAGGACATGTACAAATCTTGTTTGGTTATTCAATTGAATGGAAACCTAACATTATTGAAAGATAGATTGACTAAAGTGAGGAATGGAGTTTACTTCAGGAGAGATGAGAGGGCCCCCAAAAAGGGTGTTGCAATTGGTTTTGGAATTGGATCAGATTGTGCGGTGTTGATTGAGAGTGAGTCTATAGTTGTAGCTGAACGTACTACAAGAAAAGGTGTATATCAAAGTACAAAGCATGGCGTTTCTTCTGGGACTTGGTACATTGGAAGAGTTCAAAGAATAAGAAAGAAGGATGGCAATAGGGTGTTTGATTACCGTAATGACATTGATCTTTTGGATATGCCTGAAGGTGTTGAGCTTCAATGTTGTTGGTACAACAGAATAAATGGGCAATGCATGTACAAGTATGATTCAACAGATCATATATTCATAAAACTTGAATTTGTTATAGCAACGACAAACCTATCATACAATATCAAGAAAGACACATACAAGTTAGAAGAAAGCGACCACAAAAGTTTTGAGGATTTCATTACAAATTTAAATAGGGTGAAGTTTTCAAACCATTATAATTTATCTTATATTTTGTACCACTATCTTATAACTTATTTATGAAGTAGTAATTTTTGTATTATTGTTGATTTGTTTGTATAAATTTCATACTCATTTTATACTCATTTTAATTTATCTTATCTTCAAGTGTGGTGAATGGTTTGGATGCCGAACGGTTGGGATAACTCTATGTGAATTTATCGATTGTAAAATATTTCTCTGTGCCTTCTTGAAGCATGGTTCTTGAGGGTTGCTGAACCATTCGCTAGTTCAACAATTATGTTTAATATTACTTTCAAAAGGATGAAACCAGTTTTTGTTTGTCTAATTTTTGTGCCCATGCCCATGTTAGAGTTGTCATATACTTTCTTTTGCTACTTCAATACTTAAATGGAACATTACTTAATGTGTGTTTCTTGAAATGTGTTTTATAAATGTTTTCTTAAATGGCATATCATGTTCTTTAATTTCGTCATGTTTGTGTGAAGTGCATATTAACTCATTAGGAAATTGTGATTGTTGTTGATTCAAAAGATGGCTATGGTGTGGAAAGCTCTTGTTATAAAACTTATTGTTGTGCACTTGTTGTGGTATGGAGTGGGTATGATTAGTTCTACTTTCTATAACCAATGAATCTTATACAATGATGAAAAAAATATATAAAACAATGTACCTTGAGAGAGAGAACACATTATTGGTCTTGTTGGTCCTATAAAGGAGTTGCATGTCCACCTTATATGGTTCACCTTGACCTTTTTGGTTTGTTGTTTGTTTTGTTGTGGCCACCTGGGTTGACTCATGATCACCTCATGATCCTTTATCTTAATTTGTCCATAGGTGATGTTTGTTAATGTTTTGATACCTTACCTTAAGGAGCATGACTAAACTCTCTCCCTCTGCATGATCTTTGCATGATATTTGTTGATGCTCCATGTGATATCTTGCTGCACCATCCCCGTGACTAGATTTCCTTGTTACACCTTCCACGTGGTCACTATGCACCAGTGTGATCGTGAATCTGTTGGATT
Source organism: Pseudotsuga menziesii (assembly GCA_001517045.1). Classification (NCBI taxonomy): domain Eukaryota; kingdom Viridiplantae; phylum Streptophyta; class Pinopsida; order Pinales; family Pinaceae; genus Pseudotsuga; species Pseudotsuga menziesii. Next base: position 412,370 of record LPNX010558943.1, read on the forward strand.
TTGAGTCCTCCCCCAGGGTGACCGTGGCCTGTTTCTTGGGTGGAATTTGGGTTCTTCCATAATGTAACTGTGAGTTTGTTTCTTGGTGGAATGTGGATCCTTCACCAGCGTGACCGTGATTTATTTCTTTGCACTTTCTTGGTGGACTGTGGGTCCTTCAACAAGGCCGAAAAACCTGTTCCTTAGTGATACCTTGAGAGGTCCTTCTCCAGCATGACTATGATTTGTTTTATTGGGTGGAATTTGGGTCATTCACCAGCGTGAAAGTGATCTGTTTCTTGGTGGAATATGGGTGCTTCACCAGCATGAATGTGATATATTTTATTGAGTGGACTGTGGGTCCTTCCCCAACATGACCATGATCTATTTTCTTGGTGGACTATGTGTCCTTCTCTAGCATGACCATGATCTGTTGTCTCGGGTGGACTGTGGGTCCTTCCCTAGCGTGACCATGAGGTGACCATGAGCCTGTTTTCTTGTGTGGACTATGGGGTCTTCCCTAATGTAACATTGAGTTTCACTTTATGGGTGGACTATGTTTTTTCAAGCATGACTGTGCAAAGTATGCTTGTGTGTCTCTGCAGTATGTGACTACATCCTTACCCAACATGATTGTGTTGACAGATTGACTGTACTGGGTATGAATGTGCTTGTTGACTAAGAAGTCTGGGTCAGTATGTTGTCCATATGCTTATTCTTTAACCCTCTATGGATCTCTTGCAAGGTACATAAATTGTTTGTCTATATTGACTTGTCCCTTCGGTGACAAGATCAAATCTGAAAAATCTAAGTATATGCTTGATTCAAATATTGGTTATGATTATTTACTGTTGATATCTACTGTACATTACCTTATCATGTTGTTACTGTACATGGAATTTGATGATTCTCGAGGACCAACTTTAACGCAGTGAATAATGGAGCGTTAAGTTGAAAGAGATGAAAATTATGTTTGTTTGGTTTTATTGAAAAGTATTGGTTTTCTTGAAAAGTATAGGAAGATTACTTTATAATTCTCTTTTCCTTTTACTTTATAATTTTCTTGAAAGTTACTTGCAGGTCTCAAGGAGAACAATGAGGTTCTTTTACAGTGGATATGACCCATGTATTAAAGTATACGCAAATGAATATTTAAACAAGGCTGATGTTCAAGAAGCTCTTCATGCAAATGTTACAAGGATTCCTTTCAAATGGTGAATATGCAAGTGGGTATCTATATTCTAATATCTAATAAGATCATGTTATTTGTGATTCTATATCATTTTAACTCTCGATATATTGGGATACAAAATGTTTGAGGGGAAAATCTCTTCACTCTTTATACTATCTGGGTAGCAGACCTTGGTCATGTGATGTGGTTAGTGAAGGGCAAATCATTTTCCAAATCCTCTGAATTTCTCTGAATTTCTCAAATCCTCTTATTGTGAGGGAATTTGACCCAAATCCCTGTACATGGGCATATGGCATAAATTTATTTGACTTGTAAGAATGGAAAAAGCAGGACATGACAAGGATCTATCATAAATGGAAAAACCTTGTAAGTATACATTGACATTTTGATTTTGGTTTCCTCGTGCTTTATTTGTGGTTTCTGCAATGAAGTGACATTAGCATTTGGTTTTGTCTAAAAATGACTATTGTGTGATGCTTTTTATCTTAGAACAAGGATAGACAATTATGGAAACTGGGCATCCTGCCACTTGGGCTTATCACCTTTTACAACCTTAATTATGCACTAGATAATTCTTGGCATGTTCTAGGCCATGGTTATAATCCTAGTGTTAGTCAAACAAATATTGCAAAGGTAGCACTGATACATTTCAATGGAAACATGAAACCATGGCTTGAAATTGGAATTGCAAAATACAAACAATATTGGACCAAGTATGTGAAATATGACCATATATTCTTGCAACAGTGCAATCTTGGCGAGTAGGTACATATGACAGTTTATTGTACATATTCTATTAGAACCCTGAGTACTGCCTATCATTGCTATCCATAAGAATTGCGACAATCATAATTGGAGTGGTTGAGCATAGGTATCATTCTTTTGTTTCCATTGGTCGGAGACTTAGCAGAACTTTGAGTTCCTGTAGTTATGTGATCTCTTTGATTTCAATAGTACCAAATCTTGTTTCCTGTAGTCATTTCATTTTCTTCCAGTAATGAATCAATATTCTAATGTTGAAATTAGTAATACAATCATTGCTTCTTGACAATAATACCTAAATATTCCAGTTATTGCACTCCTTATTTCCATATAGAATATAGTTGATTGCAAGGTCTGATCTTGTCACAGTTGATTGTAAAAACCAAATTTTGATAGTGGTCATATTATCTTCATTATCACTACTAATATTGTACACTTCCTTTTCAACATCCACATCTTTGTCATCAAATGATTATTCTACCACATCATCAGTTTACTTCTAAAAACTGTAATTCTACTTTGCTTGATATTATTAACATAGATCTCTCTTGTTGACATCAATGACAACTCACCTTCAACACTATAATCATATTTTAATCCTCTAATCATAATTTTTCTTTGAGTTTCTTTGTCCAAATTATTATGTCTAGATCTTTGCAAATTATATTGAAATATTTCTACACAATCTTCTAGATATTCATTTTTTCATTGTTACATCATGAATTATCCTCCCAAAGGTATTTAGAGTTTCAATAGTCTTGTTACTTTTGGTGGAAATATTATTTAATTTATTTCCATGTATGAATCGTTTGACCTCCAAGTCCCATGAGCCATCTCAGTGTTGTTTCTTGCATTCTTCAATGTGGCAAGAAGAAAATTCAACTTCTGTGCATTAGAAAAAAATCATAACTATGACATAAGACATCAAATTCAAACAAAAATGTGTCAAGGTCCTAAGAAGCCAAACCATGGAGAGTAGACATAGATTGAAAGAAGTATGTTCTTCACTAGTTCTTCACCTATGATATTTCTAATGGAGAACTGAAATTTTAAATTGGATAAACTTCTCTGAGCCAAACTGCCCATGATCTTTCTTAAGGCCTCTGCTATTTTTCTTTGTTGGGGTCACACAATATTTATTCACCCTGAGTCCCTTTGACTTGTATTCCTATTTCTCAGCCTCACGCTTTTGTGCATGATAAGACTTTGATAGGAGGTATGCTGATTGAATTGACTTTCCTTGAAGCTAAATTTGAAACATATTGCTTCTTTGGAGAAGGAAGCACTAGTGCAGTCACGCTCTGTAGCTTTTGTTCTTCCATTTTTGGATCAGCCAATGATTTAGTAGCTTTTGTTACTTTGTTGCATTCACCAGGTATTACTTTGCTGCTGACGATGGTTGAATCCGTGGCTATGTTTTTTTGGTATTGCTGGGAGTTTTCAAGGTGGGTTTCTAATCTAAATGTTCTAATTAATCTAGGATTTACAATTTCACCACTATTATGAGATTTGTATGGCAGGTTTAATTCATCACCTCTCATAATAGATCCATTGATACTTGTTGTAAAACTCTACTAATTCTTCTTGATCAAGTAGTTCATTCTTGGAACAAAATTTTTAATAGATCAAGTAAGGAAAGGAAATATAATTTAACTATGAAAAAGGAAATACAGATATGGATCTCAAAGTGCTTCCTATAGTTTTATATGTGGAAACTATATACTGAAATCTGGGGAAAATGTTTATGCCCACAACCCTAAAATAGGTAGCCCCAATGACAAGTAACCCAAGCACAGACTATAATGATGATGAGAAAGTACAAAAATAGGACAACACAGTCTGGACTTTGAACTAATCCTCTAGGAAGCTTCATCAACCCAGAGATACCCACACATGTGGTCATGAATTTTACTTCAGAGCCTTATGTGAGAATGCTTATATAGCACTGCTATGGTTAGGACTCACAAGGCCAGTGATAATTTATAAGATATGTGTCGGGCGTTCTAGGCATACAGGGTTCAGAATCTCTTCCCCCACTTTGAAGAATGGTTTTCCTATATGCCAGATGCTGAAATCTATTTTCAATATTCTTAGCATGTTATATAATAAGAACAATTACCATACTTGTCAAGAAAAATATCGATAACATCCTTGATATTCAGCCAATATGGATATAAGCTTTAGCTCTAGAAGATTAGAAGTTCATAAGATGTTTTGTGGCATCTATCTACCATGTGGCATGTTCTACTAGCAATCAGTTGTATCAAAATGTTCATCAATTTACCAATGTCTATTTATGTCACAAGTATCACATTGTATGCCCATTACAGACATGATGGGTTAATCCCTCATGTAGTTAGTTGCTTAGTTGCTTGGGCTGCCATCTACAAAGTGGCATGCACATTTTCTTAAGAGAGTTGAACGCCGCATCAGTATACCTGCATAGCATAATTACCAATTCAAGTCAGTCCTTAAAAGGAACCATGGTCCTTATTGGCAAAGCTTTGAATGTCTGTTAAAAACTCTCACTCATTCATCTTTTTGACTCCAAACTCTAGCTTGTGTCATTCTTTGTACCCTACTATTGAATTATTTTGAATTCAAACTAGCTGTCTCATATATATTTTATAAGGATCAATGTTTCAGATTAGTCCCTCTCTTATATCTATTCTAGGTCCTTTCCTCTTAGGTTGTGTTGGGATTTTGCTAAGATTGTAGTCATATCATAGAGCTATATAATTTTATCTACAGTACATTAACTAGTTTGAACATTGCATGTATAGAATCCTATTCTAACTCATTGCAGTTCTTGCAATCTATATGGATGCTTTAGATCTACTGAACTAATTTCCTAAAGTTTATCTTAAGCACAAAGTCATCTACTGATGTGGCGATGTTCATGTGGCTTTGCTGATATGTCGATGTTGTCAACCAATATATAAAATGGGCATTAACTTATAACAATTGCATCATTTGGGCTATGAAGCTTTTATTTCCTCATGTGTTTAGCCATGCTATGGCCTATCCTTTTTATAATAGCTTTATGGAAAAAATATAGAAAGTGTAATTGCAGAGCATCTTACTTTATAAATATCTTATATATGTTAGCTAGATTTAATTGGATAATGCATCTAATTAGGTCTTAGAAAATCAATGTTCTCTATGTAGGTTCATAATGATGAAGAAGTTAGAGCCCTATTTAAGCAATTATAGGGAGAGGTTCCAGGTTCACCGATATTTATCATGAAGGTTGCATCTCAAGTACTAAAATAATTCAAGAAATAATGAATGGTTGATAATGGAACTTGGATGACATTTCAGTTGTTTCATACACACCACTTATAATGGTATTCATTATTGAAGTGGAAATGGTTATTGATTTATGAGATTTTGTAGTGAGTGAAGCATAGGTTTTTGTCTATTGTTATGTCTAATCCTATATGAGACAAGAGGTGGCAAATTTACGTTGGGCCTAATTTTATGTTTATTCATGAGCAGCTAATGCTTCTATAACACATCAGTAACATACATAACTCTGCCTCTACAGAGTCGACATCTAGAAGTGCAGCTACTTTGTGACTAGCATGGAAATGTGGCTACTTTGCATAGTCGTGACTGTAGTGTTAAAAGAAGGCACCAAAAGGCTGGGATTTCTCTCCATTTGTCTTATACGAATTCTATTTTTCAGTGAAATAGATTAGATGGAATATGATGTTAATGTATTTTTTATGTCCTGTAAAGTTAGACATCTTAAGAACTGTGTTGAATACTGTGTTACTCTCAGGACGCAGTGGACTCTCTATTGCACTAACATATATACATATAGAATAAGGAAGCCTATTACCATTATCACTAAATGCACATTATTTCAGAATTAATACTAAGCACTAGGTATGCAATTTGTGTTAAGGATGTCAGTTCTTTTTTATTTACAGATTATAGAAGAGGGTCCAATTATAGTTGCTCCACCTGAAACTATGAAGCAATTAGAGTAGGGTGCATGGAGACTTGCAAAGTGTGTAAAATTTATTGGGGCTGCAACTGTTGAGTATATTTATAGCATGGACTCTGGAGAGTATTATTTTTTAGAACTAAATCCTCATTTACAGCTATATAGAATTTGCTTCAGTAAGAATTATGAGCATGGAACTAATAATGTTGGATTTGAATTTCTAGTTGTCTTGAGGTGAATAGAATGGTTTCTTTATTAAGTTGACATGCATTCATAGGTTGAGCATCCTATTATAGAGTGGATAGCTGAAATGAACTTACCTATAGCCCAAGTTGTTATAGGCATGGGCATTCTTCTTTGGAAGATTCCTGCAGTTACTAAGGCTGCATGTTGAATTATCTTTGTTGATATTCTATTATGATGACACTGATGGAAACCTACTATGCGCTGATGTTCTTGGTTTTCATATGCCTTAGAAATAAGATGATTTTATGGAAAGGAAGAAGGAACAGGCTATGATGCTTGGAGGAATACAGCAGTGACAGCTACTCCATTTGATTTTGACTTGGCAGAATCTGTTAGACCAAAAGGACACTGTGTAGCAGTCCATGTGACAAGTGAAGATCCTCATGTTGGTTTTAAGCCCTCCATTGGCAAAGTGAAAGTGTGAAACAATGCTATTAGGGACACTTATAGAGAGATTTTAGGGTGGAAATAAATTGGCATTTTTTTTTAGAAATTAAAACATAGATACCTTTTTTGGATAGTTATTTTGTGCTTGAAATTTGTCTTGTATTTGTGAAATATTTGCAGGAACTCAACCTTAAAACCAAGACAAATGTATGGGAATATTTCTCTATTAAGGTATTGACTTCTCTTTGTACACAATATAACTTGAATTGCTATTTCATATTTTCTCTTTCATCTCACCCTCCAAATACATGGAGCATTCTCTTGCCTCATGGAACGCCATATGGGACAGGAAGTAGTGGGTCATCGCATTGAATTTGTGATGCAAAAGCTCTCTACAAATTGGTAGGATATGTATAAATTCATCTACTTCATGCCCTTCTCTATAGCAGGGTTATTAGTCTTTGCTTGCCTTAGTGGCAAGATTCCAACTTCAATCACATACAATGAAAAGTGGGAAAAACAATTCTTCATGTGCCCTGTGATTCCTTTAACTAGCTATGGCATCACATCCTCTGGTTTCCATTTGCACATTCGTGAATCATGGATTTCAAATAATGTAGTTGTCAAAGTTTCCCCAAAAGACTAAAATTACCATGCCATACCTAAATCCTGAAAGTGTTGAAATTTGTAACATGATTTTGACTAAAATAAACTCATTTTCTTTTCATGTTCATTGCAGTCAGGAGGAGGAATCCACAATTTTTCAGATTCTCAGTTTGGTATGTACACATTTATTTTTCAGTGGCTTAAGAATTGCTTCTGTTAAAGGTATGTATTGTTCATAACAAATAGTTATGAGTTTCAGGTCACGTGTTTGTTTTTGGATAATCTCGAGCTTTGGCCATAGCTAATATGGTACTTGGACTGAAGGAAATTCATATTCGAGGAGAGATTCATACTAATGTTGACTACACAGATTACCTTCTCCATGTATGTTAATAATTTTAGATATGCAACATTAACAATACATCGTGCTATGAAACATTCCTAGGTATGGTTCCAAGTAAATCATGTGGGGAAATTTCTACACTGTTATATGATAGTATTGTTTTTTATAGAGCTATGTGAAAGATGGGTGTTCATTTTTTACAGGATGTGTAATATAGAGAAAGCAAGATTCATATAGGTTGGTTTGACAGTCGGATTGCAATGCATGTTAGAGCAGAGAGGCCACCTTAGTATCTTTCAGTGGTTGGAGGAGCACTCTATGTAAGCCTTTGAATCGGTTCAAGTTTTGTAAAACCTTGAGGGACTAGTATGTCCTGTTATTGCCTTTTTTTATCATTTACCCGATATTGAACTCTAACATGCTCATTTTATATTAGAAAGCATCAACGATGAGTGCTGCAATTGTTTCTGAATATATTAGGTATCTTGAGAAAGGACAAATCCCTCCCTCCCAAGGTAGGTTGTGTAAAGCTTGTACCTTTATGGAAGGAAATTATTACATTTACAGTATAGCTTGTACCTTTATGGAAGGAAATTATTACATTTACAGTATAGCTTGTACCTTTATGGAGGGAAATTTGTCAGAGACGTGTCTTATGTGACATTGTGACCCTTTTAATATTTTAAATTTGTATTAATGTATGTTTTTGAAATGAAAAATATCTCTTCGGTAAACTCTGTAGTGTCTCTCAACATTGAAGGGATCAAATATAGGGTATGCATTCCTTTAAAAGTTGACGGTCAGTTCTATCTATTTTGCTAATTAGTTTATTATTTCAGAGTGGAATAACATAAGCTCTATTTGTATATGGAATTTCATCTTTATTTGTAGATTGAAATGGTAAGGGTAGGACCAGGAAGCTATAGACTAAGGCTTAACCAATTAGAAGTTCAAGCCAAAATACACACACTACATGATGAAGGGCTACTAATGCAGGTGCCTCTCTCTATTTCCTTATGTTTTACATTCATACCCTTTTCATTGTATGTTACAAAATAACCTTGGGATATTTGTCCTAACATGGAGTTTTTTTATTTTTCCCATTTAATTTTGTTGACTTGAATGGGAAAAACAAAATTGAGCCTTCAAAACATTTGAAATGCATAGAAACTAGCCTTATGCAGATATGATAGTTGATATGCTAATTTCTCTCAAGTGAAAGGTTTGATTTTTTGTTGTTGTTCTCTAATAGTTATTTGAACATTGATTTGCTGATATCATTTGACTTCCCTTCTTGCTATGGTAAAATTTCATGGTTCATTACAGTGGCTTCATTTTGAAATTATTTCAGTCTTCTTTCGTAATGTTTCTTTTATGATCAGTCTTAGCCAAGGTCAAGGATATTATAGACTTTATCATAGTAGGTAAATATTTTTGTGTTTGAGGCATACATGAACACCTGCAAATACTTGTAAGATGGCATAAAATATAATTAAATTAACAAAGTAATAGAAATAGTGAAATATAGTGATAAGGAATGAAGGTGATAATTCTTTTAGTAATTAGCTATACAGTTCTTTGTGGCAAGAAAATTTGTAATGAATAGGATGTTTTGCTTCTAAATTTTTGAAAGTGATTATGAATTTCAGAATATGCAAACACCCATGTCTGCAAGAAAGTCTAGAATGATAAGAAAAGACACAATTGGAGAAGTGGTAGATAGGGGCAAGTCAGAAATTCGTGATCATCAAGGTTTGCTATAATGAAACATGGTTTCAATAAAATTTCCTTGTTTTCCTGCCCACTTGTTAACATTTGGATCATGGGTTGCAATGTTATATTTGTAGATGGCACTGTTGCAGGCTTCTATGAAATATTGGATGATTATCTTGAGAGAGCATAAATTCCTAGAGAAGATGAAGATTTAGAGGAGGGTGCATGGCTTCCTTTTTCTGAAATAAAACTTCTTGCAAATGAAATCACGTTTGCACATTCAAGGAATACTTTACATCTGGCCCTAGTGGACACTATTGTAAGACTGTTAGGTTTACTTGATCATCATATACGGCATGAGCATGACATGACAGTGGATGAAGAAGATGATGTGAGTCTAGATAATAATATGTTTAGTTGAATTTTATTTTCAAATTAACAGCATGGCTCACAGTGTGTGTGTGTGTGGCGGGGGGTCCTATTAAAAACTTTATTTAAGTTCTTCAAGAAAGTCCTTATGTCCTACAAATGTTATGTTCTTCATTTTAGGCATTGTTAGCTAAACACATTGTTTGACATCTGTTACACAAACTAGATTACCAAGGAGATCAGGCATGGTAGTACTGGGTGATAGAAATCATCCTTCTAGGTAATCATTAGGCTTTAGGGTGACTGGAAGCAAAACTGCAAGGTTTCAGGTGACAGGGTAGGATATTCTTTAGGGTGTTCCACAATGTCCGAGGTATGTGATCTCTGTACTCTGTTGAATAAAGAAGTGAATTAAAGTTTAGGCTTGGATTGTTGAGAATCCATTTTTTTAAGAATGTCACTGTAATACTATTTCATGTGGATGGTCACACAACTAATATAAGACTTACACTTGTCTAAGCTTGTTTTTTTTTTTTCTAAATGCAACTTAGAGAGGATTGATCGCAATCCATTAATCTTATGGTCAAAGAAAAATACTAAATAGTAAGGTTTTGTTGTAGAAGAAGTAAGGCACTCAAAATTTATATTAACATACTATCATGCAGGCTAATAGTGAACACCTTATGGTAAAGTCCGTAGTGGATTATACCCGAAAACTGAGAGGAAAATATGGGTCATTTACTCATAGTCTTGATGGTCCATGCATGTCGACTCGAAGTGCATCCTCATAAATGAGGAGGATTATTATTTTCTTCTCTTGTTCTCCTTGTTTCCATCAGTATCATGTGCTAGGTATTTCAACAAGGGGTGGCTAGTCTCTTGAGAAGGTCTCATATCCCATAGATCAAGGAGAGGAGTGCATATATTTGTGTGGGGGGGAGGTCATAAAGTTAATTTTATTGAACAAAGAGGAGAAAGAACATAGAGGGAGTAGCCTTAGTTCATTGTTAAAGAACCCTACACACTTATGAATAATTATTTTGCATGGTGAGGGAAAAGAATGAATGTCGAGTATCATGTCAATATACTAGGTAAAGATACAAAGGGGTATAAAAAATGTAAATGAAAAAATTAATACATGCAATATACAATGAAAATGGTTTTTTTTTTTAAATTGGGAAGGCATATTGGGAGGGGGTTAAAAATAATAATTTTGGGAGGTATTTTCCAATATTTTTTGAAAATAGGGGTATTGTTTCATATGCCACGAACGAACGGGCTATGGCATGGTTTCACTAAGTGAAGACCCCGTGAGCCCAATGAACCTTCCTTTATACCTACACAAGAGCTTGACCAAGATGGACCATCAAGTTAAAGCCTAGCCTACCAATATTGCAGGAAAGCTATCCATCATGGCCTAATAAAGCTCATTGTCCTAGGACTACTGCAAAGAAGAAACATAGCATGGACATATTTCCTATTTTGGAATGAGTTTGAGACATGATTGCATCTAGAATATAAAGGGAATTCTCCTTCAAAGAAGTCCACCACTCCCAGGAGTGGTAAGAGGAAGAGGAGGGCCATCTCTCCAATGGTAGTGGATCGGGCCTCTCCAACTCCTAAGACCAACAAAGCCAAGAGAAATATGGATTTCGGTGGAAAGGTAGAAGAAGTTTCAACACTAGACAGAAATATACTCAACCTACCTTACTCAGACTCTGAAGATGAAGAGGAGTAGGAAGTTGAGCTATCAAAGTAGGCTATAGTAGAACATGAGGAGTTTCCCTCACCTACACTAAGGGAGGGTCAAGGTGAACTAGTGGCAAAGGATTCCTCTAGCAAACCTAGGTCCTAGAGAATCAACCAGCTATTAGGGAAAGTATATGAAATAGAGATCTTATAGAGAAGAATAAAAAAAACTAATGAAATATTAACCCAGATAAATACTTACTTGCATGATTCTCGTCTAGAAATGAGAGGAATGTATATCCTGCTGCAAAAAAGAAATATGATATTAATGAACGGCAGCACTGGGCTCTACAGGATGATCAGACTGTCGAGGTTGTAGATGAAGAATTCAAACCCTAGCTCTCAATCTCACCTTGTGGTGGAAACCCTAGCAGAGGCAGCAATAAGCTTTCAGGATCTGGAGGCAGCCTGTGATGCTGCTAATATTCCAAACCCTAGACAGGTTGCAAAAGTACCAAAAGATCAGAATTGAAGGTGTAAAAGGGTGATTAAAAGTTTGATTAAATTTTGAAGAAATAGAGCTTTTGGTGGCTTAGGAAAATGCCACAACTGTTCATTAGCCACCGAAAATAGAGCTTTCGAAAGCTTACAAACCCAGAATTATGCCTCCTTAGCCATCGAAAGCACAGAACAGTGTAGAAAGGAATGCTTCCACACAGAACCAACTTTGGTTGATCCAAACACCTCATGGATAAGTTATGAAGTTGAAAATTAATTAAAGGCACCAGTAGCTTGGGTCTATTCCAATTTTGAAGGTGCCAGCGAGGTGAAGTGGGTCATAAACCCTACCTACTTTGACAAACTATGACTTCTCTTCTAGATAGCAGGTCCTAGTTCTACTTTAGTGATCACTGCAGTTATTAAAAATTTCAAGGAGTGAGAAAGTTTTATAGTTAGGTAGATTAGCACTTAAGTTAGGGCTTTTGACCTAATTTTTTCAAAACAGTTATGTTTATCTATTTTTAGTAAATTGGATCCAACTTTTCAGGATCTAAAATAAATTTAGTAAAGGCTATAAACACTATGACTAATGTTGAAGCAAGGGTTCGACTTCGGAGATTGTTAGAAACTTATTGTATTCAATTTTCTCATGTGCTTTGTCATTTAATATAAGCTCTTTTTCCATTATATGTTTAGCTTCCATCTCTTTTATGTTCTGTACTTGTGCTTGTATGTTTGATTCAAGTTTATTCTTTTTGTCCAATACCAGATAGTTGTCATCTTATCTCTGTGTTGATGAGTTGAATTGAAAGTACCTTTCCTTTTTATTATTAGACATTCATATGTGAGTTCCTTATATATGAATCTACCAGTATAGTGAGTTCTTCATTTATTCACCTTTAATACAAACCCTCTAAACAATGATAGTTAGAAGCCTTATCTATTTGATTGACTATTATGCATGTCTTGAATGAGTGAGGTCTTAGTGATTATCTGAATTGATCCATTTATAAAACCATTAAAAATATCAAATTTACCAGGCATCCTCGAGCTACAACCTAGAAGAGTTTCTTGGAGAGCTAACAAATTGGCGCCGTTGCTGGGGAGAAGAGATTGAATCTCAACTTCCTTGGGTGACGACATAGATACTACTTTGATAATAAACAAAGTCTAGAAACTATTTTGGTTGTAATTATCTATCTGGAAACTCTATTGGAATAAGGTGGCTTCAATAAGGCCAAGTACCAAAGCAAACCCTCATGGGCCACCAGTAACACCTGTTTCAGATCCAGAAGAGATTATAATAAGAGGAAGGGCTTCACTAAGATAGACCTCCAGAGCTGCAAGGGGAGCTACATCAGGTATTTCCAGGGGTATTTTTGTTGTTATATCAAATAGACCTCCATTTCAATCTTCTTCTACTGAAGCATCTAGTTCTTAGAAATTTATAAGTAAATAAAAAAAAATTAGGGTTGAGGAATCTTCAAGCAATGTTGCTTGTGAAAATATCATCCCTAGAGACTCCACTGAGGTAGATTTACCACCAATACTTTCTCAACTACTGCCCACACCAGTGGCATCCCCTTCAGCCTGTTCCTTACCTACATCCAATATGGCTGCCCCTCTGACTATGGAGAACCTCCTGCAATAAACAATGAGAATGCATGATATAACAGAAATATTGGAGCACAAAAGATATTTTATTGATCGCGGGCCACTTCGAGGGGGAAACCTACTTTGAGCAAGCTCAATAAAAATAAACTCTTGGATGCTTTCATTAGCCTCAGCACATACTTATATACTAAGTCTAATCTAAACAACGATTATCCCCCATGAATGTGGGATAATGCAACATAATAACTAGACAAATTAACAACTATTACTTACTCCCCATGAATGTGGGATAATACAACATACTTATGGGATGACTTACAAAGCATATGTGTCCGATAAAATATACTAACAAAATAAAGAGGAGAGTTGACACAGGTTCTTAACATCCCCTCCCTCTTAAAAAAATATTTGTCCTCAAAGCTTTAGATGTGGAAACTGTTGCTGAATTTGAATGACTAGTTCCCATGTAGCATCCTCTGGTTGCATTTTGTGCCACTGAATTAAGACCTCTGTGATGGAATGAGAGCGAAGCTGAAAATTTTGCTTATTGAGGATGGCCTCCAGATCTGAAATGATGGATCCTTCATTATCCCATTCTGGTAAAATAATTTGTTCTCTGATGTTGGTTCCAATCACTTGTTGAATGCGAGAAGGAGGAAGTGCCAATTTATAAGAAACATACCCAATATTTAGAAAAACTATATATGGACTAGATATATTTGGAGCGAGCATTTGATTCCCTTTAAGTTTCAAGGAGGATTGCTTGTAAGGATGCAGATGAAGAAAAACCATGTCATCGACTTGAAAAATGTGCTCAGAACTGTGTTGATCAGCTTGGTGTTTCATGTGGGTTCTGGCCATGTGAATATTGTCCTGCAAAATGTGAAGAATCTGATGTCGGTTTCGAAGAAGCATGTCAACTGCCTGAACTGGTGAACTACTGGGGGTGTATGGAAGGAGTAATGGAGGTGTGTGACCATAAACTGCTTCATATGGAGTCATTTGAGATGCAGTATGGTAGGAGGTATTGTACCACCATTCAGCGAGAGGGAGCCACTTTTCCCACAGATGTTGTTCTTTAAAGGTGAAACAATGAAGATAAGTTTCCCAATAGTTGTTGATGACTTCATTCAAATCATCTATTATTGGGTGATAAACTGAGCTCATATTCAATTTGGTGTCAGGAAGGAGAAAATGACTTGTGGAATTTTCGTTGCGGTCTGAAAAAATGGAAGAAGGGATTCCATAAAGAAGGAATATCTTGTCCATGAAAATTTGTGCAATTCAAGAGGTGGTATATGGAGGGATGAGAGCACAAGAATGATTATATTTGGAGAGACAATCAACCACAACCAATATTACAGTCTTCCCTCCATATTTAGGGAGCCCCTGAATGAAATCCATCAAAATAGATGTCCAAATCCTTGTAGGGATGGGAAAAGGTTCGAGCAATCCAGAAAGGATTGTAGTTTCACCTTGGTGGCACTGACAAGGAGCACATTCGGAAACCATCTGTTGAATTTCTTGTTGCATTCCCTTCCAAAACAAGTGACAGCGTGCCCTCTCATATGTTTTCATGAACCTAGAGTGCCCTACCGATGGAGAATCATGAAGTTCATAAAAGACTGCATGTTTAATATTTGTGCTCTGGGGAAGCACCAGACAACCCTTGTATCTCAAAGAAGAGCCATCCCAAGAGAAATGCGATACCACAGAAGGGTTACTTGCCAACGGTTGGATGATTTTAGATAATGAGGAGTCATTAACATAGCCTTGATGGATAGAGTTTAACCAAGTTGGAATAGGCATAGCAATAGCTGAAATAGAGACAAGGGCATCAAATATGTGGGAAAGAGTATCTACCACAAGATTGTCCTTAGCCTTCTTGTAATTGTTCTCATAGTCATAACCCCTGAGTTTGCTAACCCATTTTGTTTATGTTGGGTATGAGACCCGTTATTCCAAGAAATATTTTAGACTTTGGTGATTTGTCTTGATGCATCAAGGATTCCCTCAAAGGTATGGCCACCACTTCTATACTGCGTGCAAAATAGTCATCATTTCCTTCTCATATGTAGAGGTGGATAAATTCTTTCCAGGAAGGGACTTATCGGTGAATGTCATGGGATGTTCATCTTTAAAGAGGACAACACCAAGTCCATTGCCACAAACATCACTCTCAAGACTGAAGGGCTAGGAAAAATAAGGCATCTGAAGGGTCCATTGGAATGAAAGATCCAAGGGATTATTTGAGACTATCGAAGGTTGCATCTGAATGAAATGGAGCTGAGTGATGACACCATGTGAATTCTTCTTAAGGATCATTTCCATGCAATGTGAACTGATGATGCTGAGAGACCCTGGTTGTAAGCCATTGAATGTTTTTTTTTTCCCATTGACTAAAAAATGCATCCACAACTCAGCAAAATCCGATAAGATGGGTCCAAGTGTGTGTAACAATTGAGTGCCCGAAATCATAAAACAACCTCCTAGAGGTATGGTAAACATGTTAGAGTGCAAGTTATAATCTCCAATAGAGATACACACACTATGATACATTCCTTTGCAAGGTAAGGTGCTCCCATCGGCAACCATGACTTTAAAGCTAGAGACAAGATGGACAAAAAAATCAACTTGTTTAGCAATCTGAGGGTCAATAGGCAGCCGCAGAATGTTGACCTAATCATCTACTGGATCTTGAGCATCGTCACAAATTTCAAGTGTAGGCAGAGAAGACACATCCAAGAAATAGGGCTTGTGTTCAGTACATTGATGTCCCTGGGTGAATTTATCATCACAATTACAACAAAGTCCTTTTTCCCTATGTTCCCGCATCTCAGCTTCAGACAAATTCTTGATAGGAGTGGTTGTAGGAGTTAGAGGGATTGAATGTATTTGAGGAACCATATTTCTGAATGGAATAAAAGTGGATTTGGGGTGTTGCTGAGCCCTGATCTTATCCTCCACCAACTTAGCCAACCCTAGGATTTCCATCATTATGTTAGGACAGAACATTGTAATGTCAGATTGAATTGTATCCTTAAGATCACTGATAAAATAACTCCTGTAGAATGCATCAGAAAATCCTTCTGTATGGACTAAGTTCTCAAATTCTGTCTGATACTCTCTCACAGTTCCAGTCTGGCGAAGTTTGGTGAGTGCTCCTGTGAATTCATCAAAACCACTAGAACCAAATTAGTGCTAAAGGAGTTGGCAAAAATTTGTCCATTGGGGCTCTTCATGATCCTTGATGTACCAACAGAACCACTGAAGGGCTTCACGTTCCAGATGAAATGATGCAAGTGGGACTTTGGTGACATCAAAAGTGTTATGCATATTAAAGTATTGTTCTACCTTGTGTATCCATCCACTTGGATAATCACCATTGAAGCGAGGGAATTCAATATTCGGCCCACAAAAGTTGTTGAAAGCAGAGAACTCAGTGTCTGCAGAAGACTCAGGCTATTGCCAGTTGCTCATGGCTGAATGCTAATGATGGAGGTCAAGAAATATTTGATCCATATCTTCGAGTTTGGTCTTGAGGGTTACAAGTTCGTCTTCTATTTGTTTATTTGCTCCTTTTTTTTTCTTAAAGAAATGATGTGTGGCAGTGCTAGAAAGTTGTGCTTTATCAACTTGAATTGGAGTAAATGATCTGTAACAATTATGGAATTCTGTGCATTATCAATTGTAAATAGATATGGACCCCAGGTATATTCGGCTTCCTCATGGTTCAAAAGTGGTCACTCGGCCACCAAGGCTGTCTTAGGCTTGAGTATTGGGGCAGTACCTGTCACTTCACGGTGCAGGTAAAACTGCTAACCATTGTCCAAAAACGACAGCTCTTTGGTTTTCCTCATGGATGGGAATCTAGTCAATCTAGTGGGGGTCATTTCCCTTTTCGCTTGGTAGGTCCTCTCAATGGCTAGCTACTTTGGGGTTCATGTGGTACTCCTCACAATGAGTTTTAGGGCTATGCTCAAGTACTTCCCACAGTTAAGCGGATAGGGTTTATTCCCTGATCCAAATGGAAAATACCACAGCAAGAAGAAGAACTACTACAATAATCACAATGCCAAAACAAAATGTGGCAGAAATTCCACCCAATGCCCAAAAACCCGTAATTAGAGCTAGGGTTTTGAGATGAAAACTTTTCAAATGAGCATAACCCAATCTATATTGCTTAGAATCGCTATTACAAAATGTTTCTGGAACTGGAACAACTAGTCTACTTCTACCTTCATAATCGGAATAGAAATCTGGGCACCTGGTCAAAAGATTTTCGCTCTGCAATTTCCGCGGCCATCATTGAAATTATGAAAAATTGTTGATTTTAAATCAGCGATATCTCCACTTTTAAAACTCCAAATGAGATGATTGTTGTTTTGAAACTGCATATTTTGGAAGGAGGAATTTACATATGCAACTTGTTTTTCTTGAATCTGCATAGAATGTTTCAAAAATGGATGTGAAAGTCACTGCCCAATTTTTCCCCTTTCTTTCCAAAAAAAAAAAATTCCCACTTATGCCAAGGAAAGTGCTCTGATACCAAATGTGGAGAACCTCCTGCAATAAACAATGAGAATGCACGATATAACAGAAATATTGGAGCACAAAAGATATTTTATTGATCGTGGGCCAATTCGAGGGGGCAACCTCCTTTGAGCAAGCTCAATACAAAATAACTCTTGGATACTTTCATTAGCCTCAACACATACTTATATACTAAGTCTAATATAAACAACTATTACCCCCCATGGATGTGGGATAATGCAACATAATAACTAGACAAATTAACAATTATTACTTACTCCCCATGAATGTGGGATAATACAACATATTGATGCGACGACTTACAAAGCATATGCGTCCGATAAAATATACTAACAAAATAAAGAGGAGGGTTGACATGGGTTCTTAACACTAACCAAGCTGGAAAGGATCCTTGTTGCCAGATATGCCCCTCTAAATTTGCCTAACCCCCTCTATGGCATGCCTACTAGAGATTATCTAAAATATATGCCATAGTTTACTAGGGAGGGAGATTTCACAGCTGAGTAACACTTAGAGACATTCTATAGTTATGCTGAGAATATGAACATTGAACAAGAGGATTTGTGGACTAGGGTTTTTGTGCAGAGTCTAGATGGTCAGGCTAGGAAATGGTTCAAAGAGTTTCCTGCTGGATCAGTAGCAATAATTAAACCCCTAGATGACATATTTTTGAAGCATTAGGGAGACAGAAGAGACCACCTTTACTATAGCACTGAATTTAGAAATCTGAGGAGAGAGAATGGTGAGTCTGCTTCCAACTTCATGAAAAGATTTAACAAGGTGTTCAACAAGATTCCTGCTGAGATCAAGCCTGCTGATACTTCATCAAAAATCACTTATTCCAATTCCTTTGATTATGAGTTCTGTATTCTTCTCAGAGAAAGAAGATCTGATTCTCTGTCACTCATGCAAGATGATGCTCTTAAAGTTGAGTCCAATATCATTACATCTCAGAAGGTTAAGGGAAAAGTGGACAAGAAGAAGCAATACTTAGACCCTTTAGGGGCTTCTTCATCATAGAATAAAATAGAGAAAATGGCCAAGATGTTGGACAGTTTAACAGTTGAGATGTCTAGACTGAAAGACCGAGGGCAAATACCTATGAGAGGTAAAGGGCCAAATGATTTTGCTCCCAGAAACCCTAATTTTGTCCCGTACAGAAGAAACAACCCAATAGCTCGGATCCTTCAAAGGGATAGGAATCTAGTTGAGGATCAAATAATCAGAGCTCCTTTCCAAAATTTTGTGCTAGAAGAAGAACAAGAGTTTGCTTAGGAAGAAGGGGAGGTTGAAGACAACATCAACTGTATGGAATATGAAGTTGATCTCTCTTTCCTGAAATAAGAAGACTATGAGGAAGCCCTCATGAATGATCATATCATGGAAGAATCCTTATATCAGGAAGATGATCAAGAAGGTTATAATTTGAGATCTAAAATTGTTGCTCCTGTGAAGACGAGTATTTCCCCTACAAAGCAGCCTGCTCCTCCTACTAAAAATATTGTTGCTACTGCAAAGAATATAGTTTCTCCTCCAAAACAATAGCAAAGGCCATTACATCCATCAACCCATGATCCTATTCATCTCAAAGCCCCACCACAAGAGGTAAGAACTTCTAACAAAATATCATATTCTTTCAATCTTGAGTCAGAAATTCAGAAGTTAAAAATCCCTTTTCCCTTGATAGAGCTTATGAAGAATGATTCCTTCAAGTCATCCATACTGAAATATCTTCAGTTAAGGAAACCCATAGATGATGACTTTGTGAACTTGCAAGATGATAATCCCACAATTATCCTAGGTCCTATGATTGAAGAGCTGGATGAGTCTTTCCCGCCTTTCTACATATCTTTGAACATCCATGACAAGATCCTTCACAATTGTTTACTTGAATCAAGAGCATCCCATAACCTAATGCCAAAAGCAGTGATGGATGAGCTTGGTATCAACATTACAAAACCCTACCATGATCTATTTTCTTTCGACTCTAGGAAGGTCAAATTCCTAGGCCTCATCAAAGACCTTGTCATAAACCTCTCCCAGATGTCTTCAAAAAGCATATTGATGGACATAGTAGTGGATGACATCCCACCTAAGTTTGGAATCCTTTTGTCTCGCTCATGGAGTAAAAGGCTGGGTGGTACCCTTCAGATGGACCAATCCCAATGTTTGGAGGGGAGACCAACAGACTCTACAGAGAGAACCGGTTCACCTACATCATTATTAATGCCAAGAATTCTATAAATCATCCCATCTATGCAGACACAGACTTTGGGGCGTGCATTCTGCAAATAGATGATTCTTAGCCAATACCTATACAGCTCACAAATCCTACCTGTTAGCCACCTAAGGAAGTAACCACCTCTATCTAGAGCATGTTTTTTAATGGGGCCAGTAATCAAACCTCAGCAGGTGCAGGTATAGTCCTGATTTCTCCTTTAAAGGAGACTATACATTTGTCTTATAATCTTGATTTAAAGACTACTAACAACATAGCAGAATATGAGGTGTTGTTGTTCGGAGTGAAGGCTACCAAGCAAATGGGAATCGTGTTCCTGAAGATCTTTGGAGATGCAAATCTCATCATACATCAGGTGAACACTACTTTTCAAACAAAGAATGTCAGGCTAAAGGCATACAGAGATGAGGTATGGAAACTTAGGTACTCTTTCATATTTTTTGAACTCTCATATATACCTAGAGCTATGAACCATCTATCTGATTCCCTTGATGTCTTTTCAAGTATGTTCATCCCCCCTTTGCCTCCTAAGCTAAGCTATGAGATCCAAGTCAAGTACAGGCCATCACCCCCTGATAATGTGAAATTTTGGAAAGTTTTTGAAAATGATGATGAAGTCAGTAAATTTATCCAAGTCATAGATGAGTTTTTTTATATGCATATTGATCAAGAAAACATAAATATGGAAGAATTCCAGAGGCCCAAATTAGGAGATAAAATAGGCAAACAGAATATTGTTCAGCTTCCTAGCAATTATATACCTCAAAGTGTAGTGCCCCTAGAAGAGATTTTTTATCATAACGATGTTCCCTTTAAACCTATGAAAAGGGAGAAAGATCTTGCTATCCATGAGCATAACCTGGGTAGCCAAAGTCATCCAAAAATAGGTAAATTTGTCCTCTGAGTTAACTACTGATCAAAAGTCAGAACTTTGCCATCTTATGAAAGAGTTTTCTGATGTATTTGCTTGGGAATACAGTGATATGAAAACCTATGACAAAACTATCATACAACATAGGATTCCCTTCGAAAAGGATACCATCCCTTTCAAACAAAAGCTAAGACCTATCAGTCCCCTCCCTCTGCCAGTGATTGAGAAAGAAATCCAAAAGCTCCTTAATGAAAAAATCATAATCCCACTGAGATATTGCAAATGGATTGCAAAATTAGTGATAGTGATGAAGAAAAATGGGGATATCAGGTTATGCATTGATTTCAAAAACCTAAACAAATGCTCTAAGAAAGACAACTACCCCTTACCCAAGATGGAACATCTGTTGCAAAGAGTCCCAGGAGCTAGTGTCATGTCATTCTTCGATGGTTTCTCTAGCTACAATCAACTTTTTGTACACCCTGATGATCAAGAGAAAATCGCATTTACCACTCCCTGGGGTACTTTCATGTATGCCAAGATGCCATTTGGGCTAATGAAAGTTGGGGCCACGTTTCAGAGATACATGGACATATCATTTGTGGGATAGAAAGACAAGTTTGTTCTCATTAACCTTGATGACCTCACTGTTTACTCCAACAACCATGAAGAACATTTGCAGCACTTGAGGAAGGTTTTTTTGAAATGTAGACAGTTTGGGATATCTCTAAACCCAAAGAAGTCTCAATTTTCTCTCAGGGAGGGAAAACTCCTAGGTCACATAGTCTCAACAGAAGGTGTGAAGATTGATCCTATTTGAGTTGAAACAATCCATAAGTTGTCCATACCTAGGTCAAAAAGGGACCATTAGAGGAAATTTGAGGTCTAAAATGGGCCTCTTAAGGAAAATATTTAAATAATAGTTATTAATTTTGGAGGAAGAATGAAAAAAACTACTTTTTGTGTTCATATTTTTAACATATCTCCTTGTGTTTTTACTCAAATTATGAGAGGCAGAGCTCATTGGATGCAAAATTTAATTTTGCATCCAACGAGTACCCACACTGGATACTTTTGATGGACCCCACTACCCCAGAAACAAGAAATACCTGAAAAAACATCATCATCATGTTTTTTAGGTATTTCTTGTTTCTGGGATAGAGGGGTCCGTCAAAAGTATGTAGTGTGGGTACTCATTGGATGTGGAATTAAATTCCACATCCAACGAGCTCTCCCACTTGAAATTTGAGTAAAAACACAGGGAGATATGTCAAAAATATGAACAAAAAAAGTAGTTTTCTTTTATGACAAATATATCAATTCAACCATTATGGTTGACTCATTTTATTGAAATTCTATTGGTTCTTGAATTCCAACTCAAAAAAATTATTTTTGGTACGTTTTCTTATAAGTCCCATTTTAGACCCCAAATTTCCTCTAATGATTCAGTCATTCTTGCATAAGATAAATTTTGTCAGGAGGTTTATCCCAAATTTCTTTGAGTTGGTAAAACACATAACCTCTATATTGAGGAAGGAAGCTGAAATCAAATGGATAGAGAAAGAAAGAAACTCTTTGGAATCCATCAAGAAGGTTATCATGGAAGCTCCCACTATGATTAGTCCATACTACACCAAGGGTTTCTACATTTTCTCATTTGCTTCCTATGACACAGTGGCATCAGTTCCATTACAGAAAGATGATGAAATCCTTGATCACCCCATTTCATTTTTCAGCAAAACATTGAGGGATGTTGAATTGAAGTATGATCCTATCAAGAAACATGCCTATGCTCTCATTAAGTCATTGAAATCCTTCAGGATTTACATTCTACATGCAAAGGTCCTTGCATATGTCTATTCAGCGGCTGTGAAGGATTTCTTGACCCAGCGTGACATTGATGGAAAGAGATCCAAATGGATTGTCAACCTTATTGATTTTGACATAGAAGTAAATCCCACCAAGCTAGTGAAAGGCCAAGGTATAGCTAAGCTCATTGTTGAAGAAAATTGTGATCTATTGAAAATGAATTTCATTGGTATAAGTTCAGCAAACCTGCAAACAGAGGTAGCAACAAAGGAAGTAGCAGAGGAAGTTCAGGAGTAGCATGACAGCCAGCAGGTGGATGAGAACTTGTCTTCATGCGAGTGGTACTTAGGTATTATTTGTTTCTTGCAAATATTAGAGGTTTCCCTTGGGCTGAGCTTGACTCAAGCACGGGTTCTTAAGCTTAAGTCTGTTAAATTTTGTATAATTGATAAGTTGTTGTATTGGAAAGATCCTTCTGGTATTTTGCTGAGATGCTTAGATAAAGAAGAGTAATTTTAGGTCATACATCAGTTTCATTCAGGCACATATGGGGCCCATCATTACTGAAAGACCACAGCCCACAATATTTTGAGGGTTGGGTACTATTGGCCTGTTCTTTTCTTTGATGTGTGTACCTCTATAAAATCCTATGACAAATGCCAAAGACTCATAGGAAAGCAGCAGCTCAGATATTTTCCCCTTATACCTATCGTAGTGAATGGTCCTTTCTAGCAGTGGGGTCTTGATTTCATAGGTGAGATTAATCCTTCATCAAGTGGTCAACACAAGTGGATCCTAGTAGCCATAGATTATTTCACCAAGTGGATAGAAGTGGTCCCCACAAGGAATGACATGCACCAAGTCATCATGAAGTTTTTATATGAGAACATCTTTATCAGATTTGGCTTCCTAGTAAGGCTAGAGACTGATAATGCACCAAATTTGAAATTCAGGGCATTGGTTAACATGTGTGAGAAAATGGGCATTCAATCGGTGCATTCCACTTCCTATTACCCTCAAGGAAATGGCCTTGTTGAGTCATCCAATAAAATCCTAGTTACATTAGAGGAAATTTGGGGTCTAAAATGGGCCTTATAAGAAAACGTGCCAAAATAAGTTTTTGTGAGTTGGAATTCAAGAACCAATAGAATTTCAATAAAATAAGTCAACCATAATGGTTGAATTGGCATATTTGTCATTAAAAAAAACTACTTTTTTTGTTCGTATTTTCAACATATCTCATTGTGTTTTTACTCAAATTTCGATCGGGAGAGCTCGTTGGATGCGGAATTTGATTCCGCATCCAACGAGTGCCCACACTGTATACTTTTGATGGACCCCGCTACCCCAAAAACAAGAAATACCTGAAAAAACGTGATGAGTCTTTGGCATTTGTCATAGGATTTTATAGGAAAGTTCTTTCAGGAGGAACAAGATGAACCAAATGACATGGTAAGGAGGATTCTTGATTTTTTTGAGCTATAGCAAGTCAGGGAATAGGTGGTGGAGAAGTCAAAAGATCATAAAAAGAAGATTAAAAGTATTTCTGACAAGAAGGAATAGGTGGACAATTTTCAGGTTGGATACTAGGTTCTTAAATGGGATGTTGTCAGGAAGGACAAGGGAAAGCATGGTAAATTTGATTCTCTGTGGATAGGCCCTTTTGTGATAGCTCAGGTGCAACAGAACAAAACTTTCAAACTGCAAAATCTGGAAGGCGAGGAGGTGTTTGATGGCCCAATCAATGGGTGATTTTTGAAACTATATTTCATATAAGGCTTTAAAGCCTTATTATTGTAAAATATTACTTTTGTTGTTTTTGTTTTTTTCAAAATAAACTCCATGCCCAATGGAACAGTAGAAGATAGGTTTAATTATTATTTTTTAGGAAAGGCATTTGGTTTGGGGTTCTTGGGACCTCATAGGAAGGTTCCCATCCCCGATTAGGAGCTAGATTTTATCTCCTAAATAAATTAGTCTTCAATAGGTCAAACTCAGAAAATTTAATTTTGCATAGTGATGAAAATTTCAGGGCACATTAGGAAATATTTGTGTGTGTTTAACAAAGTTGGAATGCCTTGTACTCTATTTTTTCATAAAAAATCAAAGTTCAGCTTTCAGTGGCTTAGGATAACTTCTCAACAGTTTATTAGCCACTGAAAAATCCCATCTTTCGGCAACTTGAAAATGGGACTCAGGACTACATTAAGCACCAAAAGCTCATTGACTCCATTTTTTAACGAAATTTTTGAAGAGCAACTTTCGGTGGCCTAGGCGAGTATCTCAACATTCATTAGTCACTGAAAATCCCAGCTTTTGGTAGCTTAAAAATTGAATCCAGTATTACCTTAACCACCGAAAGCTCCAAAAGAGGAAAATGGTTAGTGCATCCATCAAAATCAACCACCATCAAAATGAGGAGCACAACTATAAAGCACTTAACCACTAAAAAGACTGGCACTACAAAAAATCATGAGTTGGTAAAGAAGAGGTCGTTATTAAATCGAAGTGACTGATAAAAGACCCAAACCCTCGCTACCCTCCACCTGTCCCATGACTGCAATTAAACCACCAAAAAGCATTGACTTCTAGTTAAAATGATTACTGCACTGGCCATCTCATGGGTTTCATCATAATTTACTATCAGTTTTCTCACATCCCAATTGAAAAACTAGACCCTCAAAATCAGCACCCTATCCTCGGTCCATTCCACATTTTCCTGCATGCATCCTCACTCATCCAATCCCTCCTTGAATCCAACATGGTAATATCCTTCCCCACGGTTTGAATTTTGATTTTGCAGGTACAAGAAGAGCACTCCAGAAATGAAGAAAGGAGGAGCACCTGCCCTCAAACAAGAATTGGGTGACATTGGCTATCTCAAGTCACACCCAGAGGTATGCCAACTCTTCAAAGAATCAGGATGCTACAGGTTCTACAAGAAAATTCAAGGATCACACCAGCAAGTGGCAGAATCCTTTTCTCTCTCCTTTGATGGCTTGAAGGAATTGATAGGTAGGGAAGAGTTCTAGGTTGATGAGGCTCTAATAGAAGAAGTAGCAAAGTTACCAAGGACTAGGGATAAATGGTTCAAAACCACCATCACAAAGGATGTGGAATTCAGGTCTTACTTGAATCCTGAGCACAAGAATGTTGTATGGAAGGAAAGCATTCCTTCAACCTAGCTTGAGGAGAAGTGGCAACAATTGTTGAAAGCAATATTGGTCTATATAACTTGTGAGGGAAGGTATAACAGGGTGATGATATACCACTGTAATTTAATGAACCATTTCACTGACAGGAGTCCAATGAACCTGCCTTTCTACCTACACAAGAGCCTAACCAAAATGTCCCATGAGGTTAAAGCCCAATGCACCAAAATTGCAGGTAGGCTATCCCATCATGACCTGATAAAGCTCATTGTCCTAGAATTGCTGCAAAGAAGAAATATAGCATGGACATATTTCCTATTTTGGAATGAGTTTGAGACAAGATTGCATCTAGAAGACAAAGGGAAGTCTCCTTCAAAGAAGTCCACTACTCCCAAGAGTGGTAAGAGGAAGAGGATGGACATCTCTCCAGTGGCAGTGGATCAGGCCTCTCCATCTCCTAAGACCAACAAAGCCAAGAGAAATGTGGATTTCAATGGAAAGGCATAAGAATTTTTAGCACCAGACAGAAATATACTCAACCTACCTTACTCAGACTCTGAAGATGAAGAGGAGTAGGAAGTTGACCTAGCAAAGCAGGTTGTAGTAGAACATGAGGATTTTCACTCACCTACACCAAGGGAGGGTCAAGGTGAACTAGTGGCAGAGGCTTCCTCTAGCAAACCTGGGTCCCAGAGAATCAACCAGCTATCACGGCAAGTATATGAACTAGAGGTCTTAGAGAGAGAAATCAAAAGAACTAATGCAATATTAACCAAGAGAAATATTGAATTGCATGATTCTCTTCTAGAAATGAGAGGAATCTATATCGTGCTGCAAAAAATAAATATGAGATTAATGGAGGACAACGCCAAGATCTACAGGATGATAAAACTATGGAGGTTGCACATGAAGAATTCAAACCCTAACTCTCAACCTCACCTTGCCCTAGAAACCCTATCAGAGGCATCAATAAGCCTTCAGGATCTGGAGGCAGCTTGTGATGCTGCTGATATTCCAAACCCTAGACAGGTTGCAGAAGTACCCGAAGATCATAATTGAAGCTGTAAAAGGGTGATTAAAATTTTGATTAAATTTTTAAGAAAAAGAGCTTTCGGTGGCTTAGGCGAATGCCGTAGCTATTCATTGGCCACCGAAAATAGAGATTTCGGCAGCTTACAGACCCAAATTTTGCCTCCTTATCCACCAAAAGCACAAAACAATGCAGAAAGGCATGATTCAACACCAAACCAGCTTTGGTTGATCCAAACACCGCATAGATGAGTTATGAAGTTGAAAATTAATTAAAGGCACGAGTAGCTTGAGTTTGTTCCAGTTTTGAAGGTTCCAACCAGGTGAAGTGGGTCACAAACCCTACCTACTTTGAAAAACTATGACTTGTCTATGAGATAGCAGGTCGTAGTTCTACTTCAGTGATCACTTTAGTTATTAAAAAGTTCAAGGAGTGAGAAAGTGTTAGATTTAGGGAGGTTAACACTTAAGTTAGGGTTTTTGACCTAATTTTTCAAAATAGTTATGTTTATCTATCTTTAGTAAATTCAATCCAACTTTTTTAGGATCTGAAATAAATTTTGTAAAGGCTATAAACCCTGTGACTAATGTTGAAGCAAGGGTTCGACTTCAGAGATTGTTAGACACTTATTGTATTCAAGCTTCTCATGTGCTTTGTCATTTAATATAATCTCTTTCGCCATTATATGTTCAGGTTCCATCTCTTTTTCTGTTATGTACTTGTGCTTGGATGTTTGATTCAAGTTTATTCTTTTCATCTAATACCAAATAGTTGTCACCCTATCTCTGTGTTAATGAGTTGAAATGCAAGTACCTTTCCTTTTTATGAAGCTATTCATATGTGAGTTCCCTATATATGAATCTACCAGCATAGTGAGTTCTTCATTTATCCACCTTTAATACAAACCCTCTGAATAGTGATAGTTAGAATCCTTATTTTTTTGATTGATTATTATGCATGTCTTGAATGATTAAGGTCTTAGTGACTATCTGATTTGATCCATTTAGAAAACCATTAAAAATATCAAAGTTACCAAGCATCCTTGAGCTACAACCTAGAGGAGTTTCCTCGAGAGATAACACATAGTGTGAAGTACAGAAGGGATTGTGCAGTGTAGTGTGATATGTTGAGTGACTTCTAGCGTTGCAGGTTAGAGCCATTAAGTGCATTTTAAGGGTTGAGGTGTAAGGCATGCTGAGCAACCACGACGCCATTGAGATTTCAAGTGAGTACGAGTCCCCTGTTTGGTCCACAGCTGTTGAAGATGAATTTATGAGCATGCCAGTCAGTTCATCATCCATTCCAAAGTAGAAGTGGAGGATTAGAGGCCCAATCCCACATCGCTGTGAAAGAGGCAAACTTGCACATCAGTGAGAGTGCAAGGAGAAGGAACTGCACAAACCGGGCCATCAAGCTCGCGAGTTGTTGAGTCCGTGACACCTCGGGGTGTCTCTATTCATGAAATTTTTGGATATGTCACTCCTACATGTCCAGGATACAAACCAAGGCATCCGTCAAAGAATCTGAAGTATCCACCAAAATTGTCATCACTGTCGGAGGGGATGAAGTGCTCAGTTGACATCATCCTTGCTTTTGTTAGGTTGAAATTTGATGACCATGACCTGCTATTGCTCAAATATGTCAAGGATGAGCCCTATGAGTCAATCGTGATGGGGCTTGGTGCCCCAATTCGGCGGATTCCTCAAACTTGGGCGAGTGGGTTAGATCAATATGGATTGTTGGGGCTCATCAATATGCCTCATTTTGGGCAATTGAATGAATCCCATGCATGTGTGAAGCAACTATTGGCTTGTTTTAATGGAGGGACACTTTGGTTGAATACGTCGATCCTTGTTACAGCATATTTGATCGCAAGAATCACAGGCTTGTTGAAGGACAGGGAAGATCCGACGTAGTATATCTGCAAGAGAGATACTGACAAAAGGATTTCCAAGAAGCTGAAGAATCTCTTTGGTTTATAGTGTGATGGTCATACTTATTGCATTGATAGAATTAACTCATAGGCAGTGTGCATCGATGCAAGGATTCTAACGAGCAAGGTCATTCAAGGAAACTGACCAATCCAATGCAATTCGGGTGTTGTCACTTGCACCCAAAAGTGTACTGAGGGGGTGCAAATGAATTGGTCTCTTTTTTTGCTGAATCAGTTGCTAGAAGACGCTCTTCCTGCTCAGGCTCAGCGGTTATTTTCATATAGTTCATTTTTTATCCTTATTGCGCTAGTTTCTTAGATGGAACCGGAAGACTATCAACCAATGGCAGTTGATGTGACAAAGGTGTGCCGAGGCGCGTATCAAAAATTATGGTGGGTTGAAGAGCCTAGTCGAGAGATGGAATGTGTCATTCACTTCTGGGTTTATTGGGAAGCACTACAAGCCACAGCCATTGTTGTTCCCTGAGTTTCTCCTTATGCCGCAGCCAAGTATCAGTGGATCCTTCAGTTTTCCATCGGGCCCCACTCTATCTACATTCAAGCCCGGTGGGACCCCGACAAGTAGTGGCTACCTTTTCCTTACAAATTCATGATAGAAGAATTGGATTCCATTTTAAAACAATGGCCAGGGGAATGGCGCACCCCAGTGATTCAAGAGGAATTGTCTAAGGAACCATCGTTGGATTCCCTAGAAGACCCTACCCAGAAGGACCTAAGCACTCACGACTCTGACAACGTGTCGTCAACGAACCCCGAGGATTTAGCACAGTGCATGTGGGAGGAGACTCACACCAAATGGCATCAGGAATATGAGGCGGGTAGTGATACCAAGTCCGGGATGGAGGATCAAATGCACCGGCTTATCAAAGCAGCCACTAACTCATCCATGGATGCAACAAAGGCAATCTGAGAGTCAAACCATGAAGAATTTGGTGTGGTAAGTGATCGATTAAATTCAATTTTTGGCATTGTTTCCAAGCAAACATTGACAACACCTATGCTGCAGGACATCCTATCGATCAACACTGAGCCCCAAGATAGGAACGTGCAAGTTCCCCCAACTGTGATCGAAGCAGGAAATGAAGAAGTTAACTAGTTGCTGCAACCAATCCAGAGTGTGGCTTTGGACCTGAAAAAGTTGTCTGCTATGGAATTAGTGGAGTTGCAACATGTGTTCCACTGTGGAATTGGTAGAACGATAGAAAGAACTAACTAAGGGCTATGTCTAGTCATAGAGCATCGCAGAGAAGCTGCAGCAATAGGAAGACAAGATACATCAGGTTCGGGTGCAGCTGGTAGAAGAAAAAGTTTGAGAAATTGACGCCTTGAAGGCAACACAGGCTGACATGCAGTGAAAGGCAACTGAAGAGATTACTAAACTGAAAAAGGTGCAATACCACCTGATCATTGTACAGGCAGTGATGTGTGACAGGTGCGGTGAAGTCGAGCAAGCTCTTTCTGAAACCTTCCAACACATTTTTGAGAAAACAATCGAACTCACCCTAGTAAAAAAGGCCAAATGATTGGGGAAAACTATTGTTCAGCTTCTGGATACCAACCTGATGCTAAATACCTTGGTACAACCTACAATGCCACCAAAGCAGGTTATGGAAAGGAAATCCTCCATTGAAGACATCGTAACTAAGTTTGAAATCATGGAGCAAGAGGCCAAAACCATTATGGAAGCGACAACGCAATTTTGGCAAAGCGTTGTCCAGGATGAGTAGCTTGATCAACTAACTACGCAAGTGAAAGAAGACAAAGGTCAACTAACAACCTTGAATACATTACTAAGGTCCATGCCACTAATGGTACAGATCACACAGGCTAAGGAATTGAAGTATTTACAGCAGAGAGCTTCCCATGTGCAGGAACACCAACAAAATCACCATGCTCAATTCGATAAATTTCAGTAATTCAGTGGAAAGTTGGTTTTTAAATGAGTCACCACATGACAGGCAGTGTAAGAGCATCGAAAAATGGTTGACAGTAAGGCTAGAGAAGAGCACCTATTAAAACAGGCTTTGGTTAATTGTCAGAGTACTGTCGACAAAGTCCAGCTTCATGTACATGAGATTGCGCAGCAATTTGAAGATTTCAAGGCACGAACGTTGGCACATAACCTATCAACCTAACGTGGCTTAAGGATGAGCAATGAGATTTTGTTGGGGGCCTTTTGGTAGGGGTTTGGGTAAGTGAGTTGCGCAGCATCGCAGCAGCTGCGCAACCTCACATGATACCGCGCAAGGCCAAATTAGCATGATGGGAGGACGAATAACCGCGTTGAATATTTTATATGTTATTTGACCAAGTTTTGTTGTAATAGTTCATTAGAGGTTATAAGTTAGTTAGAAGTGGACCCTCAATATAATGGCACAAGCCTATTTAAAGATCTAGTTAAGGGAGGGAAATAGGAAAAGGAGAGAATAATGATTATCATGGGAGAATCACATCAAAGGATAATTGGGGCATAAGGTCTAGTGCAAACTCGTTTTGTGAAGAATTTCCTGTGTATCTGTGATTTATTTGGGTTTTCTTGATGTATGCAGTCTCCGGTTTTGGAGAATAATTGTGCAATGTGGGTCCTTTGCGCAAGATTAATATGATATAACAATTGTGGCACAAATCTTTTTTGTTATCACTACTACAATCTACTCTGTTATGATGTTGTGAGCTATTTCTGTTATGTTGTTGCTATGATTTAGTCTCTTCTGTTATATCGATGCGATCTATTTTAAAGTCTTCTACTATCTGTTGCACTATGAGTTGATATGTTTTATGAACAATGCTACGGTATTAGAAATATTGTGACAACTGTATGATGCTATAATACACTCTGCAAGGTGAGGAAATGGCTTAAAGTCAACTACAAAGCTCTAGATCAAGCAGTTATGGTGTCTTCCCGTCAGATCCCCAGACTTAGTCCGTTCTGTGGGCATTGCTGGGCAGGCTAACCCCTTCCTGGGCCGATGCTCAAGGATATTACGCTAGTTGGGCATCAACAGAGTGGGGACCCCTGTCGACGAGGCATTGTTGGTGGGTTTCACCAACATAACTCATTCTCAATGTACATACTTATCATAACTAATTCCAGAAGGATTTGGATCCATCCCTCATTTCAAAGAATATTTCAAACACTGAAAGACTCTTATATCCTCTACCCATCCCAACAAACAAACACAAAATCAAACTATTTAAGAAGAATTTTTTAGGCCCTCTTTGAAGGAATTCTTCATCATTGAAGACTTCATAATGTAGTACCCCTTTAAAGGTGCTGATGCCTTTCTTTGACAAACTGTCTCCTTACGTAATGTATTCTTCGTAGATGTCACCAAAAGAAATGACATCAAAATTTGATATTAAATGCTTTATCTGTGTCTTTCATCCAATGATTGAGATACAAGAGTTGAAACTTGGAACTACAATTCAGCCAGTCAATAATGGCCTTGGAGTCCACCACAATCTGAATTCTTTCAACTTTGCTTCTTCTAGAATACCAATATATGACCAAATTAATGGAAAAAAATATGACCAAATTACTGACCACAAATAAAGCTATAAATTACCATATTAAATATGACCACATTTTTTCGCATGATAAGAGACCTAAAAGTATCCACAAAACCTATCATTTTGTCATTTATATGACGATTTTGGTCGTTTGTCTCTCATTTTTTGGTCACTAATTTAGTTGCTTTTAACCAATAGTGCAATATCATTAGAGCATCGAGGAATCAAACCAAAAAACTCCTACTTGTAGGGCAAATGCTCTTCCATTGAGATAGAACCCATTAATAATTTGGGAACCTAACTTACAAATTCCTCTATAATTCTTAAAAAAATCATTACATGCCTTTGACTATCCCTACTACATGATAAAATATGCAAGAATTATAAGATAATGCCCCTACTCTAGTATAATGACCTCCCATAGTCCAAAATTGTTTACACTGATAGACATACCAAATATCCAAACAAGGTATCCATAGGCATGTGTAGGCTACCATCATAGCCTATAGGCCCATAGGATTTCTAAGTCTATGTAGGAAGCCATCACAACCTACAAACTTTAGTTTTTCACTTTATATAGTGTTGTTTCGCCAACAAAAATGGATTTTGTTGCAATTTTTCCTAACTCCATGTTTCCATGATTCCTACAAGCAATAAGCAGTGCCTTCCAAACAATAACATCAATTTTAACTAGCATATTGTTGAGTAATTCTTATGCCCCATCCACGTGTCCATCTCAACTAAGAAGGTCAATTGTGTCGAAAAAATTATGTGTTCTTGGTGTGATGCAGTAATCAAGACTCATAGAATGAAAGTATTGGAGACCTTCCTTTAGTGGACTAGGATGGCTACATGAAAATAGTACATAAACAAAGGATACATGATATGGCTTGAATCTTGATAGTATCATTTGCATATAGAGTTGGAAATCATCCTTTCCATGACCACTTTGAGCATACCCTACGATTATGAAATTCCATGAAACATGGTCTTGGGTAGCCATTTCTTTAAGCACAAGGCATGCATCATATACACTCCCACATTTTACATACATAATAACTAAGGGATTATGCATAGATACATAATTCCTTGATTTAGATATGATTTGATTTAGTTCTGATTAAAAGGGAATGGACCTGATTTCCATGCTCTAGGTTTGGTAATTTCACACATTCAATGTCAAGTTCATAAATCATTTTTTAATGTTGAGCAAGGGGATTAAAATTCATCTATCAGTATGAATCATGGAGGGAATGTTTTATAGGTTCAATGAGGACCAATCCAATCAAGGGAAGTAAGTCCATACCTTGTTTACCTTGGTGATGGATGGAAGTGGAGGAACAAACCATGTTGGAAGAGAAGAGAGTGGATGCAAAGTTGTTTTTTCTTCTCACTCGAGGGAAAGATGGAATACTCTTTATGCCATCTGGTATTTAATGCTCTAGAACATAACAGAGGAGACTAAAGTTACAATAGGATGGATAGACCACTGAAAGGGAGAAAGAAAAGGGGAGGCATGGAAAAATCCATAGGAGCAGAACCTTGAAAGTGGATATTATGGTCATTCAAGGGATAATCTAAGAATTCCCCTAGGTAATTAGTTTATGTTGAGAAGAAATCATAATAATACATCATGAAATTTGGATAAGTAAAATTGCTTTGTCTTTTGGAGAAAACATAATGATAGGGCATTGTGAATTTGGGTATAATTATTCTATCATTAAGGAGAGAGAAGAAAAATCAAGGAGAAAGAAAGAATTTAAATATTATTCCATCTTTCCTCCCATTAAAAGGAGAAAAAAGGAATAAGTGAATGGGAAAAAGTTTCAAGTATTATCCAATCCATCACATCTTTTAAGAAAACTATAGTGAGAAGCAAAATAATTGAAAGACATGAAAGTGTCAAACTCTTGTTCCATCCTTCAGCTAGAGAGAGAGAGATCCATTAAAGGAAAAATGGAATAATTGAATAACAAATTAGACAAGTAATTTTCTGAATTCTTACTAATCAAGGGAAAAAATAGAAGGATCAACCTCCACAAATTTCTAAGAGTTAAAATTAATCCAGGTGGAGCAGAATAATCATTCTCTAAAGACTACATTTATTAGCAATAATCATCCTTCCTGTCATGGAGAGGTAAAAGTGAAATGATTGGGACATGAAATAGGCCAAGTGTTCTTCTATTTTTGTGAGACGAACAAAGAACTTGTTAAGAAAATGGAATAACCAAGCATTTCAACAATTTAAACCTGGTGTCAATAAAAATCACAACCATTTTAGCAATTTAATGATGTTAAAAAATCCACAAAAGGCACACAACTTCAAATTAAGATCAAATACAAGTTAATTGTATTTCCTAGTATATATTTTATCTATATAATAATATATCAACCCCCATATATAGCAGTATAGCATAAAACACACTGTAGAAGGTTACAAAAATAACTAATTGCAATTATAACGTACAAAAATCTAGCAAAAAGTGAGCACTATTAGTCATTGAAAAATAAATATTCCAAAAAAAAATGTGGGACATCTATATAAGCTATATTGTTATAAAGGACATGTTATTTTATTATGTTCCAACAAGTGTATTATAGTAGGAATCACTAAAGACTTCATTTCAAACTTGACATATTGGGGGTGGTGGGATAAAGTTTCATCAAAACACATCCTTTTATGTCACAAATTCCTGCAGAATTCCAACTGGAATCCAACATCCAATCAACACCCCCACCCAAGGATTTAAATTTTTGCACATTTCCAACCGAAATCCAGCATCCAATCAACACCCCACTGAAGGAATTCCATTTTCTTATAATTTAAAATGCCCAAAGGGTTTTCAGCTTCTCTAGATTTGATATGTAAGCTCATCAATATGTATTTCCTCAATCAAACGGGCTAGAATTGCTTTGCCGGAATCTAAAAAGATGACCAGGAAAGGTATCTTTTAATATATGCATTGGATTGTAAAATGTCAGTGTGATGGATAAGGCTTGCTTTCACTACTAAGTTGTTAACTTTCAACAATATTTTCAACATGAATTACTAAGGCAAATGAACCTGGGTAGAATAGCTCAATTACACAACATGCTAAGGTTGAACTCATTTGGACTCATTTTTTATAAGAGCATTGGTAGCAAGCTATACCATTCAATGATGGAGTAAACCAACATAAAACATTTGACTATGACTGCAAGTACCAATTGAAGAGGAGTCAGAAAAAGGAATATTTGACAAAACTTAAACCCTTAAATCCACTGGATTTTTTCTGGATTTTTTCTTGGGACCAACTCAATAAATCTTGGTATGATATGTTGAACCTCACTTTTATGTATCTCACTGTATTTTTTAAGTAAAACTTGTCCTATGCAATTTTAAGTGAAACTTGGACTATGCATAACAAATGGCTTTATTATATCCTAGAATTAGTTTTCCAGCCCATCCCCTTTACATAACAAATAGCTTTATTATATCCTAGAAGTAGCTTTCCAGCCCATCCCCTTAATATTTAACCCAACATGGAACAAAAACACAAATTATTTAAAATTTAATAAAAACTCATCAACCTCACCTACATATACTAAGATATCACACTCCCCCAAGGTCCGATGATAACTGCTTAGATAACCAAACTTGGATTTTGCATCTTACTTCTAATAGGAAATCCTTTTGACTTGTATGGGTCTACAAACATTTAAACAAAGAAATATTTCCATCTTACATAGACATTAAAAAGGAAAAAAACAAAAAAAAGAATATAGTCATGTTCACAAGGATGTCCCAAGGCATCCCCTATCCTTGATCCATAGGGGATATGATATCTCCACCCTTGAGGACAATTCCTCAAGCTTCTGCAAAATAATCACTAGGCTGAAAATTATTGTGTCAGCTAGTGTTGATACTAGTTATTATCACACCAAGAAAACAATTAAAAAGATATTTTTCCAAGATATTTTATGAGTTTCTTTTTCACCATCAACTTGGGACATTTTGAACGTTTGATTCTTTGCCATTTTCAGTTTCCAACTTGCTTTCATATTTTAAATTGTCTTAGTTTCATTTCTCATTAAACATGCCAAAATAAAATAAATAGATTTAGTGGCAAATGTAATGATTGATTAGTGTAATGTGATGGAGGTCCTATTGTCCTCAGCTCAATTTGTGTAAAACCAACATGATACTTAGAACTAGTGAGAAATACTGGTTGCATTTAAAAAATAATGAGATATAAAGCTTGGGGGAAAACCAATAGGATAGTTAAATCTGAGGAATATTTTTTTGTCAAATACATTTAAGAGATAATGAGATATAAAACTTGGGTGGATAGAATAAGCATGTTTTAAATTAAAGATATAACCATTTTCCTTCTTCAAGAAGCTGCCAGACAATTAGAAAAGGACTAGGTAATAGACCTATTAAACGGAAGATGATCAAATATTGAAAAAACACAAGCATCTCTTCATATGAACAGAAAAACTATTACCCTTGCTAGTGACACTACAAGAAATCTCAAAACAGTTCTATCAAATAGGAAAGTATATGGAGTCGTACACATTATCCAATGTATGATAAAGGTAGTGTTTAATGTAGGACTCACCATTAGAAAAAAGATTGAACAGTATCACCTTGAAACCATTAATCATAATACATATGCGGATTACATCTGCATTTATCAAACAATAAATTTATCAAACAACAAATTTAATCTGCATTTATACGTCGTAGGTTAATCTGCATTTATCAAACAACAAATTTATTACAACATGATCTAAAAATTTAGATCACATTCACTATTGTTGCACCTAGCAGATTGATACATATACCATTACCACATAGCTACTCCTATCTTAAGCTCCTAAGCTACTACAGCCTGCCAGATAAACTAATACCACGGAGGAGCGTAATCCAAACACTGCTTTTGTTGGCGTAATCCAAACACTGCTTTTTGTACATAAAAAGAATAGGAAATAAGCATAGTCATAATGTATACGTTTTTCTAGAATCTTTGCTTTATGATAATTTTGTGTTCTAACTTCTTTTGACTGTCCGCTGGATCGATCTAGCCGGTATCATAAGGCTAGTTCAGCCAATTAGATAGGGATCAAGCGACGCGCTGGACACCACAAATTAGGGGATGCACCGCACCAATGGTAGAAGCTGGTAGAAGACTCACTTATTGGTATTTTCCAAATCCCAATACACTATAAGGACAAGCCCTTTAGTGGTTCTCGAACAGGCCTCTTCTTACTAAGCGTGGTCCTCAGTTTGTGTAATCAGACCAGGGTTGGACCCTACAAACCATGGATAATCATGCCATTTATGGTAGCTCCTCTTTGTGGTCTGACAATATAGAGGATCTACCTGTCCAGCACTTGAATGAATGCAAGTCGTGCCTTGGAC
This sequence comes from Pseudotsuga menziesii, assembly GCA_001517045.1. Lineage (NCBI taxonomy): Eukaryota > Viridiplantae > Streptophyta > Pinopsida > Pinales > Pinaceae > Pseudotsuga > Pseudotsuga menziesii. The sequence continues at coordinate 450,246 of LPNX010558943.1, forward strand.
TAGCAATGATGTTGTCACAGGGTGAAAGCAAGTAAAGCGAGTACCAGGGCTACGCGGCTGGTGAGTCCCAAGGGTGATACAAAAGTATAGAAGAAAACATTATATCCATTGTACATGTTAATCTTCAGTCCAGATTAGTACAATATGACACTATACCTATGATGGGAATGATTAAACCTGGGAATCGATAATTTGTAGCCCCTTGCCAACATGTAAACCAGAACCTATCAAATTGAAAAAATTTGTTATAATATGGACATATCCTCTTGTGTAAATAATTCAGTGACATTAACACAAATATATGATAACATCCTAACGATTGCAAAATAGAATTTTTTAATTTTTTACAATTACTACAGAAATCATCCCCTATCCCTGTGTCTTTAAGCCCTGTTGAAACATTATGTTGGATTCTGTTATCAAGGCAATTAATCTGGTTACAGGTTACAGATTGCACATAGACAAAATGCTTTGGTGCATAATATTTTTGTTGTTTTTATATTCTTTAAAAAAATGAAACCACACCAACCTGTTACTTAGGGAATTGTTTATATGGATTCTTCTATGCCAATTAAAATCCTAGGTTTTATCAACTGCTAAGAGATGAAATCTCCCTCAGGTATTGCACACAAGGAGCTCTCAGCACTTGATAGAGCCTAGGATTTCGATCTAGGTTGGTTCCAGTCATGGGCAGTGACAAAAAACTGGAGACATTGAAAATAATAGGTTAAGTTGAAAACATATATACAATTATGAAGATTACCATAATGTAAGTAATAAGTATTGAGCATTGAGTAAATTGTTAAACTGGAAAATAGAGACAATACTTTTGTAAGGATTAAACATGTTTACCATCTTAGCTCATATTGGTAGCAAAAAGCCTTTGAAATCTCTTAAGCAAGGATATTAAATGGAAAATATAATTGTGAAAAAATACCTATCTCAAGAGTCTCTGTTAAATTAAATATAGATATATAAAAAGAACAATAAAAATGTTTTGAATTATTCAAAGTTATTGACGTTAGTAGTTAGTAATTATCAGTGAGTATTTAACTTAATAGGTTCATTACCCTTGGCAAAGAAGTTTTGTATGGGAATGGGTGTTCTTTTGGGATGTGGTAATAATGTCTTCCCAATTAAAGAATTGGTACAATACTTACAAAATTAACAATAATTTATTTACTTTAGGGTTTATTTCCTTCAATAATATTTAGTGGAAATACAGGTAATTTAGTATGGCTGCACATTCAAAGACAATATGTCTTCTCTGCCAACCATATATATATATACCATCTTGTTAGTTTCTTACCGTTTATCAATTATTAAATGATTATGTACAGATGCAATTAACCATTATTTGGTGTGCAGAAAATGGTGGTGAAGTCCGTTGCGGATGGCGAGGAGAGCAAGATAAGGTTCACTGAAACTGGAGTATCTATCGTCATTAACAAGATATGTTATAAAAGTTTTCAAATGATATGGAGAGAATAATATTTCTACAGGGAAAAGAGTAGATCTTGTGTATCTTGAAAAAAAAACTCAATAATTAAAATACACAGCCGAGCTGCTGAAGGTGGATCTTTCCGTGGATGACACGACAAATTGACTTGACTAGATTTTTGGAGAGTGGGGTTTTTATGGTTTTGATTTCGTATTTCTCATCCATCTCACCGTTGAATTCCTTCTCTATAATATTTTTGATAGCCAAAACCGAGCCAACTAAACTTGGGTTTAGGGCTCAGTCGATATTCAAATTTTCACTTTTACTTTTCACGCCGACCACTTTACTTTTTCACCAGTCGGGTGAAACTTATCTATGTCTGACTAGACAAGTTTACAAATTTTAGTCGGTCCTACACGACCAAAATTACTCCGACTTACTTGTCCGACCGATTTTTACCTCGACCACTTTTACTCCGACCAAGTCGGCTCTTCAACCAAGTCGGCTCTCTGACCAAGTCGACTCTCTGACCAAGTCAGATGCTTCGACCAATTCGGCTCTCCGACCAAGTCGACTCTCTGACCAAGTCGGTAGCTTTAGTCGGCTGACTCACCGACCACTCTAGTCGGCTCACTTTGGTCGAAATCTGCATAATATGTTTCTTAGTCTAAAGACTTAAGAAATTACAAATACTTTTCACCTATGACTAAGATGAGGTAAAATAGACACATTTACAAATTCAAATAACTTATAAAAAACATATGTGCCCAAATATGTAGGAAGACTTGAGTCGACCAATGTGCCGTAAAACTTGGAACTTTCACGCGATGAGATTTTTATGGGTTCTTGTTCTTTTACTTATCAGTAATTGTAAAAGACATTTACAGAAGTAAATCTGGAAATATGTGCGTCCAAATAATCATGCATTCAACCACAAACTGTTTCATGTATTAACTATGCAGAAATAACAAAGTACTACAAACTTGTCGGTTACAAAATGGTCTGTCCAGACTTGTCGGTCCACAGATCTTCAGCTCTCCGACTAAATCACATGCACAGAAGCTTGAGCTTCGACTTCTCTTTCTCACCCGGAGTTCCTTCAGTGTATATTGTTTCTCTTGTGTCTGTGTAAACTTATTTACAAAATGCTTCTTCTATTTATAGGCAACCTGAAGATTGCTACAGCATGGGCCGACTAACTTGCCATTAAAGACTGTAATAACTATCTACCTAACAACTTAGCTTCTGAAATAAATTCGACTGGTTTACAGAGCCGAATTGTGGACTTTTCCTTCTTATCAGACTGACAGACAAGATCTTGACTCGTACAGACTCTGACAGAGTCGGCTGGAAGTCAAGTACAGATCTGCGAGTAATTATGTTTTTCCAATACTCCCCCTTAATTATGAGCAGATGGGGTTTTTAAAACAAAAATTTACAAAATGTCTCAGAGCTTAGACATACTCTGTTTATGACAGAGTTCATTGTGCAGAACTTGTCATTCCAAGATAACTACGCAGATACTGGAATGTGTCCTTTGCCAAAGGCTTTGTGAAGATGTCAGCGAGTTGGTCTTCAGACCTGCAAAATTCCAAACAAATTTCCTTGTCGTTCACCAACTCGCTTATAAAATGAAACCTTGTGTCGATGTGCTTGGTTCTCTTATGAAACACATGATTCTTTGATAATGCTATGGCTGAATTGTTGTCACAGAAGATTGTTGTCGGTTCTTGATGGTTCTGTGACAAGTCTTTTAAGACTCTCCTCATCCAGACAACTTGACATGCAGTACTTGTTGCTGCAACATACTCTGCTTCAGCTGAAGATAGAGTTACTATGGGTTTTTTCTTTGAAGCCCATGAAACAACACCTGTACCAAAATGAAATGTGTACCCAGATGTGCTTTTCTTGTCATCTATGCTGCCTCCATTGTCACTGTCAGTGTAACCAATGAGTTTAAAATTTTCTTAGGTTGAATACATAATACCAAGGTCTTTTGTGCCACTTACATACCTCAAAATTCTTTTACCTGCTTGCCAATGTGAGTCTTTTGGTGACTCCATGAACCTTGAGATCAGACTTACACCATACATAATGTCTGGTCGTGTTGCTGTCAAATACATAAGGCTGCCAACAAGCCTTTTGAATAGCGTAGGATCTACAGTGGATCCTTCATCATCCTTGCTCAATTTTAAACCTGTTATCACTGGTGTTGGGGCTGTCCTACAATTAGACATGTTAAACCTTTTTAAAACTTCACTTGCATACTTAGACTGTGATATAAAGATACCACTTTCAGACTGCTGAACTTCAATGCCCAGAAAAAACATCATAAGCCCCATCTCAGTCATTTCAAATTCACTTTCCATGAATGTTTTAAAATCTGCTATGCCATAATCACCAGTAAATATTAAATCATCTACATACAGGAAGACAATTAACATCTTACCTTTCTCATCAACTTTGGTGTACAAAGTCGGTTCACTTTCACTTCTGTGAAATCCATTTTCAATGAGATACGAATCAATCCAACTATACCAAGCTCTAGGAGCTTGCTTCAAACCATATAATGCATTTTTCAGCTTGTACACTTTGTGCTCTTGACCTGGAACTTCATACCCTTGTGGCTATTCCACATATACTTCCTCTTCTAGATAGCCATTTAAGAATGCCGACTTGACATCCATTTGATGAATTGGCCATTTGTTTTGTGCAGCAATGGCCAAGACTGTTCTGATTGTATCCATGCGTGCAACAGGTGCAAACGTTTCATTCAAATTGATGCCGGGTTGCTATGTGAACCCTCTTACTACCATTCTTGAATTGTGCTTTTGCACATTCCCATCAGCATCTTTCTTTGTCTTATAAATCCATTTGACACTGATTACATCCTTGTCTTTTGGTACATCGACCAGTTCCCATGTCTGATTCTTCTCAATGCATTCTATTTCTTCATCCATGGCTTGTGCCCATACTTCTTCGTCAACAACTTCTTCAAATGTTAGTGGATCATATATAGTGGAAAATAATGCAAACAGAGAGAATGAATTAGGTGTACCAGCTTCATATATCTCTCATAGAATTCTTGTCTTCACCGGTTCTGTCGGTGTCGACCTCGATGAAATGCTTGATGGAGTCTGCTGTCCCCTTGGTGTACTTGTCAGTGTAGCTTGAGCTGCTACTTGTGTCGATGGTCCTTGTGTTGAACCATGTCTTGGTGTCATGGGAGTCGTCGGTCCTCCAACCGGTTGACCTACATGTGGTATTTGAACCACTTCCTCTTCCATATCATCATTGTCGATGTTCGACACAATCTTGACATTTATGTCGACAGTTCCATCCCATCATTCATTCTCGACAAATTGAACATCTCGACTGATTATCACTTACCTCATGACGGGGTCATACAACTTGTATGCTTTTGTGTCTTCTGAATAGCCGACAAAAATACATTTCTGTCCCTTCTTGTCTAGCTTCTTTCTCAGCTCATCTGGAATATGAGCATATGCAACACAACCAAAGACTTTTAAATGTGAAACACTATGATTCATACCTGTCCATGCTTCTTGGGGAACTTTGTTCTTCACACTCTTTATTGGACACCGGTTCATAATGTATACGGCAGTTGCGACTGCTTCACCCCAATACTCATTTGGCAAATGCTTGGCTGCCAACATGCTGCATGCCATCTCCATGATGGTTCTGTTCTTTCTTTCGGCTATGTCATTCTGTTGAGGTGTATACCGTGCATTGAATTGTTTCTGTATGCCATGGGTCTTGCAAAAATTCAGAAATTCATTTGAAACATATTCACCTCCTTTGTCGGTCCTTAAGATCTTGATGTGGTGACCACTCTGGTTCTCCACGAGTGCCTTGAACTGCTGAAAATAACCAAATGCATCAGATTTGTGTTTCAATAAATATACCCATGTCTTTCTTGAGTAATCATCAATAAAGGTTAGAAAATACTTGCAGCCACCAATGGATGATGTCTGCATTGGACCACAGATGTCAGAGTGCACAATTTCAAGTGGTGTGCGTGCTCTATAGGACTTTCCGACTGGAAATGTCTCTCTGTGCTGCTTGCCAAAAATGCAACCTTGACAAACCCTCTCTGGTTTGTCAATCAATGGTAATCCCTTCACCATATTATTTGTGTGCAGTAGCTTTAGCCCACCAAAATTCAGATGTCCAAATCTGAAATGCCATAACCAGGATTCATCCTGAACTTCTGTCTGAAATGCAGCTTGCAAATTAGCACTGCAATTTTCTCTCTTGTCGAGGATCTCGACTATTTCTTCACTTTCTGCCTTGAATGCAGCTCCTGTCTTTGTCTTCCCTTTTATGTTGGGAACTATCATCAATGGAAACAAGTGGTTGCTTGTCATTGGGACTTTTGCTATCAGCTGGTCGCTTGGACGCTTGTCTTTGATCACACAGTGTTCATCTTCCATGTAGACTCTGTAGCCTTTTTGTAACAACTGTCCAATGCTTAACAAATTATGTTTCAGACCTTCGACATGATATATATCAGGGATATACTTACTCTCCCCCTGTTTGGTTAGAATATCAACAGTGCCTTTTCCTAAAACAGTGACTTGGACATTGTTTCCAAGTGTAACATCAATTTTAACTGAAGTGTCTAGACTGGAAAATAGATTTAAATTACGAGTCATATGGTTGCTGCATCCTGAATCTAAGTACCATATGTCATGTGGACTTTCTTGAACATCATTGCATTCAAGTGGAGATGTCGATGCCATTAACATTGCACCTGTCGAAGTGTTGGTGCTGGTCAACTAACTTGGGCTTTGTCTTCCTTGGTCATATTGCTTCTTCCTGCATTCATATGCATAATGACCAAACTTCTTACAATAATGACATTGAATTTTTGATTTATCAAACCTCTGGCTACTTGGCTGACTTGGGTTCTGATTATCTCCTCTGCCACTGACATTTACAGGACTTCTGCCTCGTCCTCTTCTTGAAGAACTTTTTCCTCTTCCTCTGAAGTTGTTTCTCCCCTTGCCTCTACCACGGCTTATGGATGACTGTGCTGCAAATGCACCTTCCAATGATGTCTGTGATCTGCTGATTCTGTGTTCATGATTGATGAGTGAAGCTTGCAGCTCATCAATGGTAAATGTTGACATGTTTGTGTGTTCCTCTAAAGTCACAACCAAATTTTCAAATCTTGGGGGAAGACTTCTGAGAATTTTTTCAACAACCCTTTGGTGTGATATGGGTTCTCCATGAGATTTCAGTTGGTTTATCAACCCAACAACTCTGGTGTAGAATGTGTCTACATTCTCTGAATCTTTCATGCACAGAGATTCAAAATATTTTCTCAGAATCTGCAGCTTGGATGTCTTTACTTTATCCAAACCTTGATAGGTAGTCTCCAATGTATCCCATGCTTCCTTGGAATTAGTCGATGCTGCTATTCTTGGGAGTATGCTCTCATGCATAGCTTGATGTATGAAAAACAGAGCTTTTCCATTTTTCTTCCTCTGTTCTCTCAAGACATCTTTCTCAGCCTATGTGAGATTGTTATATGCTGCCATGTCTGCTGGTTCTGCATAACCATGCTGGACTATCTCCCAGACATCTTGACCTCTGAATAAAGCCTTCATTGTTAAAGACCAATATTCATAATTCTTTCCTGTAAAACTTGGAGGTTGTAATGAACCAGAAGTGGAAGCCATTTTTAATTTTTTTATTTAACTTTCCTTAGAAAATTAATTTCCACCTTTTAAGACAAGATTTCTTTCCTAAAATATTGGGCTAATATAAACCTTGCTCTGATATAACCTTGCTGTGATACCAGATAGCCAAAACCGAACCAACTAAACTTGGGTTTAGGGCTCAGTCGATATTCAAATTTTCACTTTTACTTTTCACGTCGACCACTTTACTTTTTCACCAGTCGGGTGAAACTTGTCTATGTTCGATTAGACAAGTTTACAAATTTTAGTCGGTCCTACACTCGACCAAAATTACTCCGACTTACTTGTCCGACCGGTTTTTACCTCGACCACTTTTACTCCGACCAAGTCGCCTCTCTGACCAAGCGGGTAGCTTTAGTCGGCTGACTCACCGACCACTTTAGTCGGCTCACTTTGGTCGAAATCTGCAGAATATGTTTCTTAGTCTAAAGACTTAAGAAATTACAAATACTTTTCACCTGTGAGTAAGATGAGTAAAATAGACACATTTACAAATTCAAATAACTTATAAAAAACATATGTACCCAAATATGTAGGAAGACTTGAGTCGACCAATGTACCGTAAAACTTGGAACTTTCACACGGTGAGATTTTTATGAGTTCTTGTTCTTTTACTTATCAGTAATTGTAAAAGACATTTCGGCCAAATAATCATGCATTCAACCACAAACTGTTTCATGTATTAACTATGCAGAAATAACAAAGTACTACAAACTTGTCGGTTACAAAATGGTCTGTCCAGACTTGTCGGTCCACAGATCTTCAGCTCTCCGACTAAATCACATGCACAGAAGCTTGAGCTTCGACTTCTCTTTCTCACCCGGAGTTCCTTCAGTGTATATTGTTTCTCTTATGTCTGTGTAAACTTATTTACAAAATGCTTCTTCTATTTATAGGCAACCTGAAGATTGCTACAGCATGGGCCGACTGACTTGCCATTAAAAACTGTAATAACTATCTACCTAACAACTTAGCTTCTGAAATAAATTCAACTGGTTTACAGAGCCAAATTGTGGACTTTTCCTTCTTGTAAGACTGACAGACAAGGTCTTGACTCGTAAAGACTCTAACAGAGTCGATTGGAAGTCAAATACGGATCTGCGAGTAATTACGTTTTTCGAATCATTTTTCTATATTTTTTTTTCACTTAAATTCATCATCCTATGGTTGCTTCCCTTTATCGATTTATTCTTTCATGGTGTGCACATTTTCAGCATCCATCACATCTTATTAATGCTAAAATTTCTTTTCCACTATTTTTGTGTAAAAGCCTATTTTATAACATAGCTCTTTCGGCTTACATGGAAAACTCCTTTTACATTGTATTTCGTTTAATACATAGCCCTCTATATTTTAGTCCTGTCAGTTCTGTCACCAAAGTCGAGCACATAAATTTTTATGTTTCTATTGTACATAATTCTCCGAAAAGCCCACACATAAGTTTTTTATGTCTTTATAGATTCATTTCTGATATTTATTAAATCCCTTCAATTTTTTAGGCTTTATTTTATACATAATTCTCCGAAAATCCCAGAACACAAGTTTTTACTGTCTTTATAGATTCATTTCAGAGATTTATTTAATCCCTTGAATTTTTTAGGCTTTATAGATTCATCTCAATATTGATTTATTAAGTCTGGACATGAATAAATATACTTGAGCCTTAACAGCGATAAAAGGAGTCATAAAGATTTTTTTTGGCTTAGGATGATCGCTAGACTAAAATGGTTTATTTTTTGAGATTAATCTTCCTTTTTATTTAAATTTAGGGAACAATGTAAAACTATAAAAACACCTTAATTTTATAAAATCAATAACAATATCCAGATTGAAGCTACTGAAAATCCTTACTTTTCTAGATTAAATAACAATGCAAAGATAAAAGCTACTGAAAAATCTTTTGTAAATTCAATAACAATATCCAGATTGAAGCTACTGAAAATCCTTAATTTTATAGATTAAATTACAATGCAAAGATAAAAGTTACTGAAAATAGTGCAGGTATTGGGATATTGTATATGATGAGTATTCAATAACAAAAACTGTTGCTGGAACTCACATGACGAGTATTCAATAACAATAACTGTTGCTGGAACTCACATGACGATGGTGATACAAAACTCTTAAATGCTCTGTAGTTTTTTTAACTTTATGTTCCATTTTCCTTGGCAGGATCCACGCTTAGTAGCTTTGTGAATCTGAATTTCTTGAGCTTCATAGTGAGATACTACACCAGTGCTTTTGCTTTTGTGAATCTGAATTTCTTGAGCTTCATAGTGAGATACTACACCAGTGCTTTTGCAATTAAATATTGCTCTACACTCCAATTTAAGTTATTATAATGGTTTTAATTAAAACAATTAATAATATCATTCACTTCGTAATTGTTTTCTTAGAGATATAGGTGTTGATTTACTCTGTATATGTTTTAATGAAATGTAGATGGTTTTTAAAGGTGGATACATTCATTTTATAAATTAAATTTACCGCAACCCTGCGATTGTCAACAGAACACTTCTCTTTCTTTTGTCGTCCTCATTCGCCCATTTCACCACCATTTTCTGCAAATCCAACGTAGCATGGCAAATTATTCAAAAGATCCCAAGGTTTGGTAAGAGAGCAACCAATTGATTTGCAAGGCCCTGGTAGTGATAGAATTATATTCTTACTATGGCTCTGCAGGCGACCAGTTTTAGAAGGGGTGAGCAAATCCACCATTTCACTCATCCACAGCAAGCCATAACGCTTGTAACCCTGCCGAATTTGTTCACTTGTCATGGATAAAAGGAACATGGAACCGGGGATAAATAGAGATGCAACGAGTGAAATATTGGCATCCATAAATTATGTGCCAAGGCTCCTGCTCCCATCTCCCATCCATACCACGCCCGACACCGGCTCATATTCTAGAGCAACCGCCAAGTCCAAGTACGATGTCTACGGCCAGGACTTAAAGGGATTTGGCTACCGCTGCAATGTCTGTAACTTCAACATCGATTCCTACTGTGCTAAGCTACAGGGCTGCGGAGGGAGGGGAGAAGGGGAAGTTGATGAAAACGCATCCTAGAAGTCATAACAAGTATGCATTGAATCCAATTTCTAGTTAATGTAAAGAATTAACCATTTTTTATAATTATGATGAACATATACTATTGCAATATAGAGACGGCCCAAAAACATAATATAAATTTTAATATGTTGGTATTGGAAAAACCTGTTCAACGCAGAGATGAGAGTCCATGAGGCCATTTGGAGTCTGGGAAACATTGAGGTAAGAGTCCATGAGGCCATTTGGAGTCTGGGAAACATTGAGGTAAGAGGATCCAAATATTTCATGGCACTGGAATTGGGAACATTTGGAGGGATGTTCTTGGAAGAGGGAACATTTGGAGGGATGTTCTTGGGAACGCAGGCATTTGCAGACACCAAGCGAGATGGTGGAGTGAAAGTAATACAGAGCTTGGGTGAAACTTGGGCATGCTTCCAGGTTAGTATTTTAACTAAGGCATACCTCTAGCTGGAGATCGTTAATGGAGAGGAGATTGCTTATTCAGATTCCCTTTACTTTGGTTTCTTATACCGGTTCAGATTCCCTCTTCTTTTGTTTCCTTTTCTCTGCAGCTTCTATTTGCGATAGATTCTGGATTTTATTAATTTTTATGGTGTTTATATTGCTATTGAATCAAAATATGTCTTTTTATTTTATTAATAGTTTACATAATAATTTTATTTTTTATTTTTCTTTTGTTGCAAAAGTTACAAATTATGATTAGACAAACGTTACAAGATCTCCTTTATATAAGATTAGATAAACGTTACAAAATCTCCTTCATATTAATAGCTGACATAATATTGTCAAACGTTACAATATCTTCACAATATCTCCACAAACCTTACAACATCTCCCTCATACACGACAATATTTTTTTGGATGACATAATATGGACAAACATTACATCCACAAACGCTACAAGATCTCCCTCACAGTGGGTTGTAGAGCACCTCTGAGTGCAACAACTCACAACAAAGAAAATTTTATGGCATTGATTTTACAAAGGAATTGATTTTGGTAAGAGGAAGATGTTAACTATGGTCTTGAGTTTTCTTATTTAAATTTTGTAACTTCAGATTTTATTCTAAGTGCATTTTACTGATTTAACCGAACAGAGATGTTATTGATCCTAGGACAGTGTTACTATTGTATTTGGCCATCATAGAGTCATGAGGTAAATCCTCCACTTGTGTCGGGTATTTAGTACCCTAATAAATAATATAATATATTGTTTTGAGTCTTCCTAGGTGAAGTCGACCGAGACAGTTTAATGGGGCCGACTTGTCTAGTGTAAAAGTAAGTTGACTCATTGTGTATAAATAGAGGACTTGTGGTTCTTATTTGAACACAGGATTACTCACTTGAGTAGCGAATAGGAGAGAGGGAGAGACATAACAGAAGGAGGAGAACATCCATTTTTGGGGTTGTCTTTTATACATCTTATATAGAGGAATTTTTGTTGGGTTTTATTCCCCTTGAGCGTTTCCCAAAATAAATGTTATGTCTATCTTGTGATTGTGTTCCTATCATTGATTCTTGATATGTTGTTGTTTTGATTTTGAATTGAATACTATTGAATCTAGTCTATAATATGAAATCTTAGTATGCTATGAGAGTTAATGTGATTAGAGAAGCTTTCAGAAGTGAAATTCTCCCTACTTCTCGAGAAGAAATTAGGGTTTCTGTAAAAGTTGGAGTTTTGAATATATCTTTGCATAGAAATTTGTGCCCTCCTAGAGCGCATCTATTGAGTCTTAGATCAAATTTTTTGGGTGGTTGGATATCCGAGAAAGCCAAACCCTAGTTTGGCAGTGAACGAGAAAACTACAGTGAAACAGAACCAGAAATTCTATATTGATGCAACCTCACAAGTAGGATTTCAAGACTGAAGATTAGGAAGCAATTAGATCAACCAAATTTCCTCCTCGAAGCACATCTACCGGTAAGGTCAATCTCCTATTTTGATAAATTTCATTTTTGAGTGACTTACTTGACAAAATGGCCCCAAGTACTAAGCTTGAGGAAAAAATGGAAGGCCTAGAAAACTTCCTAGATTGGATGTATAGGATTGACCTCATTCTGAAAGAGTATGGTGTTGATAAGTACATCAAGGATGAGATTGCAAAACATAAAGAAGCTTAAGCTAAAGAGATTCATGAACAAAACCTAATCAAGGAAATGTGGATCATTGTTGATTCCATTAAGGATCACTTGATCCCTCAGGTGTCATCAAAGAAAACACCAAAGCAAATGTATGATGCACTTTCCAAAATGTATGAATGAAAGAACATCAACAAAAACATGAATTTGAGAGCTCAATTGAAGGGCACTAAGTTGAGAAAAGGAGAATCTATTCAAGATTACTTCACAAGGGTCTCTCAAATCAAAGACAAGCTAAGTTCTATTGGAGATACCCTTGAAGAGGATGAATTGGTTATGGTTCCTCTCAATGGCCTCACTAGACCTTGGGACTCATTCATCGAAACTTTGTGTGCCAGAAAATAAAGTATGATGTTTGACATAGTGTGGGAAGATTGCATACAAGAAGAAGCTAGAGCAGCCAATAGAGGATCTCTTCTCAGAGAAGATGATCAGACTCTGGCTACCCATACTAAAGGAAAAAATCAATTAAACTTCAAGAGGAGTAATCATAAACCTTCAAAGAAGAAACTATGGAAGAAGAAGAAGAAGTATTACTCAAAGTATCAATGCTACAACTATCATATGATAGGACATATTGCTACAGAATGTCCATCATCAAAAAACAACACAAACAAAGGCATCATGCTCATCTAGCTAAAAATGAGGATGAAGAAAGACCTCGAAAGAGAACTAGAGGTGAAGATGTAAAATAATAAGTGTTATTCCTCTACACTCTCTGGGTCTATAGCACCTCAAGAAGATACATGGCTTATTAATAGTGGTGCCTCTAAGCACATGACAGGAAAGAAGACATCTCTGTCAAAACATGAATAGAATAACTCTCCCGAGAAGGTATCAATGGGAGATGACTATCAATATTCCATCAAAGGTATTGGTGAATCAAGCTACAATGCTGACTTTGAGACCTCCATGAAGATGAAGGAAGTACTGTATGTACGAGGTTTGAAAAAGAAAATACTCTCCGTCTCATCTCTAGATAAGAAAGGATATAGAGTTTCTTTTTATAGATGGACAAGTACTTATGTGGTCTAAAGGAAAAACACTCAGAAGATGTTGTAGTCATTCGAGAAGAAGAAGGAGGATTATACAAGATCAAAGGACATCTAAAGACAGCCTTTGTCCATGAGACTACCAGCTCAAGTGAACCATGGTATAGGAGACTTTCTCACATCCACTACAAAGAGTTTCTGTATTTGAGCAAGGTCGTAACAGGGTTACCAGATCCGAAGACCGAACATGAGGGAACCTATAGGGGATGTGCAAAGGGAAAGAACATCAAGAATCCCTTTCCGAAAAGTCACACATAGACTAAAAGTACGTTGGAACTAATCCATTCTTATGTATCTGGTCCTATGCCCTCCATATCCTTGAGTGGTTATGAGTACTATGTCACATTTATTGATGATTATTCAATAAATACTTGGATATACTTCTTGAAGAATAAAAGTGAAGTGTTCAGGAAATTCAAGGAATTCAAAACCTTGACAGAGAATCGGTCAGAAAAGTGAACTAAGACACTGAGATCATATAATGGTGGAGAATACACTTCAAAAGAGTTTGAAGCATTCTGTAAGGAGGAAGGAATCAAGAGGGAACTAACCACTCCTTATAATCCCAAACAAAATGGTGTTGTGGAAAGAAAGAATAGAATTATCATGGAAGCACTAAAGACCGTGATTCATGACCAAGACCTCCCTATGCACCTATGGGATGAAGATGCAAGAACATTCGTATGTGTGCAAAATAGATTATCTAACAGTGCTCTTAGATTCAAGACTCTCGAAGAAATGTATACCAGAAAGAAGCCTGAAGTAAGCCGTCTCAAGATATTTGGTTATCTAGTATATGTACATATTCCGAAAGAGAAGAGAATTAAATTAGATCCTTCTCATAAGAAAAGAATATTTGTAGGATACTGTGAAGTATCCAAATCCTTCAGGATATACATTTCAAGATTCTATCCTATCGATATTAGCAGGGATGTAACATTTGATGAAGAGACAGCTCTTAAGAAGTCTAGAAGGTGTCAGCTTGAAGACATACATGAAGAAGATGTACCTCCCAGAAGGACAGAATCCGAACCAACTCCTGAAATAGTAGCATCAGAATATCATGACATGCTAAAGCCTGAGGATCCCCCTACTATGAATATCTCTCGAAAGAGAAAACCTTCTTGGGTAAGAGAAATCATACAAGAAGAAGAAAAATATGGATCACTAGAAGGCTCCACAAGAACCATTAAATGATCAAATCCATATTCCAGTTATGTAGCTTTGATGTGTGACCTCATAGATCAAGAACCCACTAGCTATGAGGAAGTTCAACAAAAGAAAAAATGGGTTGAAGAAATGACAGAAGAATACCAGTCGATCAGGAAGAGTGGCATTTGGAATATTGTTCACAAACCAGAAAAAAAGAGTGTGTTATCTTCGAAATGGATCTACAAAATAAAACATGCTGTGGATGGAAGTATTGAAAAGTACAAATCAATATTTGTGGCTAGAGGATTCTCTCAAAAAGAGGGGATCGATTATGAAGAGACATTTGCTCCAATAGCAAGGTATACTTCCATCAGAACTATCATGGCACTTGCTTCCATGATGAAATGGGACTTACACCAAATGGATGTAAAGACAACCTTCCTTAATGGTGTGATTGAGGAAGAGGTTTACATCGAACATCCATAAGGATTTGATGTCAAAGGAAAAGAGACTCATGTATGCAAGTTGAAAAAGGCTCTGTATGAAATGAAGCAAGCTCCTAGATCTTGGTATGGAAGAATAGATAGATTATTGACAAGCATGGGCTTTACCAAAAGTAAAGTTGATCCTAATATTTATATGAAGATTATGGGTGATGAACCATTTATACTATTGTTGTATGTGGATGATCTATTTCTGACTTGAAATGAGAAACAAATCAAGGATTGCAAGAAAAAGCTAGATGAAGAATTCGAGATGAAAAATATTGGATTGATGCATTATTTCCCAAGGCTATAAGTGTGGCAGAACCCAGAAGGAATATTTTTTATTCACGGAAAGTATGCAGTACAAATCTTGAAAATATTTGATATGTTGGATTTTAAAGCCATGGCCACACCCATGGACACCAACTTAAAGTTGTTTTCTGATGAGACATCTAAGCTAGTGGACATGACTCACTATAGACAGATTATTGGGTGATTAATGTATTGGACGAACATAAGGCCAGATATATGCTTTGTTGAGAACACCTTGAGTTAGTATCTAGTTAAACCTAGACGGGTTCACTTGATAGCTACAAATCATGTGATGAGGTACCTAAAAGGTATGATTGATCTGGGACTGTACCATGGGAGAGATCAATACTACAATTTGTATGGATATATAGATTCAGATTGGGTAGGAAGTGCCGTAGATAGAAAGAGCACCTCAGGTGAATTTTTTTTTCTGGGATCCGACATCATCTTATGGTTTAGTAAGAAACAATCTAGTGTTGCTCTCAATATAGCTGAAGTAGAGTACATTGCAACTTTCTCTGCTTATTGTGAAGCGATATGGCTTCGTAAGATGATGTCAATAATATTTGACATGGAGGTGGACACCACAATGATGTTTTGTGACAACCAGAGTTGTATAAAGATGACAAAGAATCTGGTGTTCCATGAAAAATCTAAGCATATAGAAATATGATATTTTTATATAAGGGATATTGTACAAAAGGGAGCCATCGAGCTCTAGTATGTGAGTACCGATGAGCATGTTGTTGATGTATTGACCAAGCCTCTATCTCGAGTGAATTTTGAATACTTCTGTGACAAGCTTGGCGGAGTTCAAAAGGACTTTCCTCACAAGGAGGAAAAGTGATGGGACTACAAATGATGAAGGAGTGGACCTTCTTCAAAAAGGAAGATCAGGTCGAAGACATGAACCCTCCTCGGACAAAGGGGGAGTAGGTTGATAATATGAAACTTCCCAGGAAAGGGGGAGTAATTATGAGACTGGCATCGATGATGGATGATAGTGATGATGTTCTGACATTTATTTGTGGATGATAGTATCCTCTCTTGAGGATGGTAGTTATAACACTCTGTGCATGATAGTGGTCCTTACTAGTTAAAGGATTACCCTGCAAGATGTTACTCTTGCATAGAGAGTACTCACATTCACTTGTGAATACCGTAGATTAAACACTCGCTCAGAAGTGGTCTAGATGCTCTATGATGAGTCCTCACGAACGACATGACTGACATTATGTATGCTGTTGAGATCTTCCTTGCAGACTATACTCTTGTATGAAGAGTATGCCTACATTAATATGTAGATGCCATGATCAAGAAGATCGAAGTGTTGCTGCAAAATATCAAGAAGATCAAATTTTTGCTGCAAAGGATCGAGAAGATCAAAGTGCTTCTGCAAAGGATCAAGAGGATCAAAGTGCTATTTCAAAGGATATAGAATATCAAAGTGTTGCTCCAAAGGATCGAAAGATCAAAGCATTGATACAAAAAGGATAAAGTGATCATGTGATGCCAAATATGAAGAGTAATTGTTCCAATTATTGATTGTGAAAAAAAAATCCTATGACATATAGATGTATTACCTCGATGACGTATTGTTGTAATTGTCTCTCTAATCTCCTATAGCATGTTATGATGTTTTCAGTAGAACAACCTTCTCGTTAATGGGGGGTGTTGAAATATTGTAACATTTGACGTAACCCAAGGGAGATGTTATTGTTCCTCCGACGGGGTGTTACTATTTTATTTGGTCATCATATAGTCATGAGGTAAATCCTCCACTTATGTCGGGTCTTTAGTACCCTAATAAACAATATAATATATTGTTTAGAGTTTTCCTAGGTGAAGTTGGCTTATACAATTTAGTGGGGCCGAATTGTCTAGTGTAAAAGTGAGTTGAATCATTATGTATAAATAGAGGAGCTGTGGTTCTTTTTGAACAAAAACTCACTCACTTGAGTAGTGCATAGGAGAGAGAGAGAGAGAAAACATAGAAGGATGAGAACACCTATTTTTGGGGTTGTCTTTTATACATCTTATACAAAGGAAGTTTTGCTTGGTTTTCTTCCCCTTGAGGATTTCCCAGGGAAAATGTTGTGTCTCTCTTGTGATTGTGTTTATATCAGTGATTCTTGATATGTTGTTGCTATTATTTTAAATTGAATACTATTGAATCTAGTATAACATATGAAATCTTAACAAATTTGTGTTGTAATACAAAAAAAAATATCATTTTAACCCATGGAATATTGATGTGGAAGAATAGTATCCATGCATCAATTATGTGGTTTTCAATGGCATTAGTGTTGGGAAATGCTTATTTGGCTCAGTCCCTTGGGTGGCATACAAATTCTTGATTGTTTGTTGGTACAAATTTAAGCGTATACCTTAATCTGCTAATAATCAATTCATAGTATTTATTTTTGTACAACCCAATATATATGCAAGCATCAACCATGCCTTCTTGTAACTACATGTTTGGAAATGACATTTTAAGGAAACACCAAACTATGAACTATATTATCTTTCCTTTTCCTTGTGAGAATTATGATGTTAGCACCATTCGTTTCTCAAATTCCATGGGAGGAGATAAGATGTGAGTTGAACATTGTATTGAATATTTCAATATCGAAATCAGAAACTATTGTAGCTTATTTGTAATTTTCTACATTTGAGACTCGTTTAATTCTCACTTGTTCTACATAAAGAGAGGGAGCGAGGTTATTCCTCAAAATGGTAAACTTATATACAAAAGAAATGGGGAGTTTTTTGACACTATCAAAGGGAGTGACACTACCAAAGGGTGTGAAGACTTGGGATGGATATTTGTGATGAGAACGTTAAAATAATTATATGTTAGAAAGGTATTTCAACATCAATTTGATTAATCAAGAATTCTTTACTTGTATTTTAACTTCCAACATAATTTCTTCTTTATATTTTTTTAATGGCATTTATAATTATAGTCTTTTGTTTTGAAGAAGACCTACAAGGATCTAGGTTTTCCATGCAAGTTGTTTTTTAACATGGTCATTTTGTTGCTAGATATAAACATCTATAAGTTAAAAGACTGATACATATTATAAATGAGTTATATCTGCATCATTAATTGAAATGTTGCACACCTTATCAATTACAATCAAAAGAGAATAATAAACAATAAAACCTAGATAACAAATTCCTAGATATATTCTTTGAATAGTAGGTCAAGACAATAGGTGTGATGCAAAAAGCATATTCACATATATTTGGTAGTGCTTTGCTTCTTTATCCTTTGAAGTCTATCCAACCTAAGGGTAAAGGAGGTGTCCTTGTTTCGATCAAGCCTATCACTAGACTTGAAACTATTTTTACCAATGAAATCCAACAAATAATGTTTTCTAGTATAGGTTCATTATTCTCAATAAGTTCTTCAAGGGGTTCTCAAAGTGTTTTCTATTATCTTGATAGCTAAGGGAGAATTTATTTGGTTCCTAAAATAGTATTCAATATCAACAGATGGCCCATAAAGAAACCCTTTCAACGTATGGCCCATAAATTATGTTCAATAGAAGCAAGTATTTGTCTAGCTTATGGGCGTAAATCTCTTGGACAATATGTGAATCACACACGAGAAGGAGTTACATAAAGTAAAATTCAGGTTTATTGCAACCCATAGATAAGGCCTCTTTAAGGATTTTGTGAGGTTCATGGATATTACTTCGAAGGAATCTTTAACAGTTCAAGAGGGTGTGTTGATTGAGAAAGAGTTTAGAGACAATTCTCCTAAGGAACCAGTGCAGAAAGTATTTTCTAATGGACAGTCTGATTGATTTTGTTTGTAGTAAACTTTATATAATATCTAAAGAACAAACTATTAATTTTTTTAAATTCTAGTAATATATACTTTGTTGGTAATTGTTTTATAGTACATAAGGATTGTATAAGGATGCATTGTAAGGCAAGGTTTCTTGTAGCAGTGGGTTCTCTTAGTTGTGTTAGATTTCAGGGCCTAGAGGCTATTTTAAGTGTATTTGATATCTTCTTGAAATATTGACATAAATAGTTTTCATCGAAAATAAAGGGAAAAAATCAATTAAATTATCTTGTGACGGGTTTTAAAAGTAAGGGAATCTTCTTGAAAGTTTATTTCTTTCGATTGAGTTTTTTTGTGCAAACAAATCCTTGGGTAAAATGAGTTCAAGGTTGTCCAAACCAACCATTTGAAGGTCCAAACCATCTACTTCTACCTATAATAACTAGACCAAACCAATTCCAATTTAGTTTAGCTTCCAAATCATACAAATATTTGATGCAAACAATCTAAACCTATTATTTCTAATAGCCGTGGTTTGAACTATGTTTAATGTAAATATGTATGAATCAACCACAATATCCATTAGACAAACATTAACAATTAAGTTGAGATTACTCCAAGAAACACATCCAAACAACTCACCTGAGATTACTCTAGGAGACACATCCAAATATTTTCATATAAGAAAGAAATATTTTCATTTGTCTGAAAACATTCAACTTTTAAGGTTAAGCAAACTATCAATGGCTCAATAAGATTGTATTGGGTATATATATAGATAGCAATGGTATGCATCCTAGTGCACATTAAAAAAAATTGCTAAGGTTTTGCTATAGCTAGATTGAATGGATCATTATGATGACAAAATCCAAAAACCAAGCTATTTCTAGGGTTTGTTCTTTTCAAGATGAATCCATGCATATTTATTAGTAGTCTCCTCAAATGCAATGAAATCACAATATTTTTGTGCTTTTGATCGCAAAGGTTACAAGGTACTTGTGGGGCGATATGAGCTCCATGCTAAGTGTTACTTAAATATTCACTTAATCCCCGATAAAATATATGAGTGTCATGGTAAGTGGTATCGGATGGTCAACCACGTCTAGATGCTATTCTAACACATCCAACTACAAAGATTCCTGCATGGCTTCAAAAAAACGTAGCACTTAAAAAAACGACTTACGGTGTAGAAATATCATTTTGAATATATAATTTTAGTTCAAAAAATATTCTCCAAAATCGTGTATTAGATGAAAGAATCATCTTTACCTTTGTAGGACATAAAATTTTAAAAATTAAAGAAATATCATTTTCAATGTTACTTTTATTATAAAAATTACTCTAAAAATTTGAAGAGATATTAATGAGTATGATGCTCGTCAACATCATCAACGTCATGATTCATCATCATATTTAAAACCTAAATTGGTGTCAATTGCTCAGTTCTGACACATGAGGGGGTATGGAATTTACTAAAGTTTAACCTTGTGGATGGATTCAGAGACCCCCTAAAGGGTTCTCTGAATCGAACTACAATATTAAAATTTAGTAAATTATACAAATTAATTATCAAAATTGTAATTTTCCATTGCGAGACTCACACAACTAAAAATTGTTGAATAAATGACCAATTGTTATGTGGTCATTTTTTGTTTAGTTATGTGATACTAGAGACATCTCAACTTAAGATGGTTTTTATTAATGCTTGTACCACAGATGTACTAAAAATTAATTATGATACCTTGGGAAGGATGTAAAGTTAATAAGAAATTTACTTCTTATCTAAGAAGTGAAGACTACAAATAAGGTCCTTAATGTAACTAATGCAAATCTACTTTATTCATTAATGTCTAGTCATGACATATGAGGGAGTCGACAATTCACTAAATTATAACACTGCAGATTGATTGAGATACCCCCTCTAAATCCATTTATAGAGATAGATTTTAGTGAATTTTGAAAAATCCATTCGCAAAACTGTAATTTTTCATTGTTGGAGTGACACAACTAAAAATAATCAAACAAATGACCTTGTTATGTGGTCATTTTTAGTTTAGTTATTATCCTATGGCCAAATTGGTCATTTCTCTTGGTATTTGTTAGTTTATTTCTTATAGGGTGATCAAATATGGTATTTATCTTCATCATTTAGTTAGCTCACTTAAAATTTCTCAATTTTGGTTATTTATCCCTTGAAAAAACTGTGAAGACCAAATTTTGTGTTCGCCTAGTCATTTGTCTCTCATTTTGTACTAGTGGAGGATTCACTACTTTGAATGAAAAAGGTACTTTCAAATTTATAACTTTGATGGAAACATGAAATCTCAGTTGTCTATGCACATTCTCACCTCCAAATCATCTATTTGCTTGAAGGCCTAAACACTACAAAGAATCTTATGGAGAACGATCACTAGTACAAAATGGGTGATCAAGGACTAAAAAATTGGCTAAAAATGGGTGATAACTTACTAAATTTTTTCACGTGGCCATTGGTCATAAATTAGCATTCAGTGATTGCCAAACCAAATTGATCGTTTATCACTTGGTCATAAATTGCTTGAATCGCTTCATGCATTGGTGATTAATTGTTACTATTTGGTCATTAATTATTTTTGTTTTAGTAGTATATTTAGTTGTTTATTTAGTTATCGATTGCTATTAAGTAGTCATTTATTTGGTCATTGATAGTTGTTGACAGGTAATTTATTGAGTCATTTATTATTGTTAATCGATAAGTTAATTGGGTATTGATTGTTATTAACTTGTCATTTAATTAGTCATTTATTTATATAGAGAGTGCACGGAGGATTTAACCCCGACCCTATACTTATATGGAAGATTCTCTTTCATTGAGATAGAACCCTTAAATAAAATCAAAGTTCATAGTAAAACTATATAACAAACTCTTAAAAATATTAACAGACTATGATTCCATAATGACTTGATAATGGGAAAAGTAGGTATAACATTTTAAGCATTCGTATTTTGTAGATTTTTTCGTTTCCAAATTCAAATCCTTAAAGTCCACCAAAAGTGAGGAATTGATTTTGAATCAGTAAGTAATGTTTGTAGAGATATTACAATATTTAACAAGGCTATCTAGTAATGCTAATCACCAATGATTTTATCTCATCTATTAAAGAATACCATTGGTTGCATCCCTTGCTATGATATAATCCACTTTCATGATTTCTAAAGTAAAAAAATATATGAGTTTAAATAAATAAAACAAAATGGCATCGGAGGTTCACAACTCAAGTTTGGAAATTTCATAGCCATGTCTTAAATGATGATTACTCATACTTTAGTTTTCCACATTTAAGGGAGCAATGCTCAAATGAAACAAAATTTAACCAGACTCCTTATCCTTAATTGGGTCTTACAAAAAATTACTTTATGCTAATGAAGGTATTACCATTTATATATGCCCCTAGTTGTAATGGAAACTTCTTTGTTTTTTTGTGAGGCTGATACAAATGGACATGAAATACTTAACTAATTTTCGCATTTGTTTGGAATCAACTCCCTCTTACGTAGAATTTTCGATGTCTTACCTTTATCATTTTGCTGAAAAATATTGGAGTGAAATGGGAACTGACTAGGGAGTGACCATGGGGGTCCATAAAGATATATCCTAGTTTGGTGTTATATTTTGGACACACGCCCAAAAAATTGATCTGGTTCATCTTCTTATGTGGAACCAAACCTAGTAAATCCAGACTTGTTTGTCATAACTTGGGGTATATTTGGACTTACCTTCCCCTGTAATCAATCATCTTTAATAATTTAAAACCAACCAAGAACATTTGCAAAACATATCCATTACAACATTATTTACACACCCTATATTTTTAAAGGCACTATATGTGGAGTGGTTATTTCTTGTACATGTTATTAATTTAAACTTAATTTGCAAAAACTTGTATCACTAACATATTTCAAACTCTTAGAATAACACTTTAATTCTCATAACTTAAAACTAAAAAATCCTTACTTATAGGGACCACCTCCCTTGGATTTGCTTAGAATTGGCCTAGACAAAAAAATCAATATCAAGTGACAATACTTGACTCGAGCCTTTCTCCCAAGGTGCACCCAATGGATTGAATATTTATGCAACATTACCCGAGGTGTGTATCAGGAAGCAACATAAATCAACACTATTTCCATACTTTTTTCACTTCCATAAATTAAAAGGAACAATAAATTTCTAAAGACATAAATCTAACTTATGATAATCCTAATTTATCAATATCTTCTTTACATGAAAAATCAAGTAAAAGTGAAGGACTTTATCATACTGTCCAAGATACTACAACACTATTAGAACTTAAAGAGATTGAATTTGAAAATGGTGATGATGCCATTGAACAGTCTTCTCCTAATTTACTTAAACATGAACATGATCCATTGCAAGGAGATTCTATGATTAATAATTATTCCAATCTTCAATTAGTTCCTAAATCTTCTCTTTCCAAAAATTCTTGCAACTTTCTCTCATATTCACCTTCTTAGAATGAGCATGATTGTGTTTTAAACCTGTTTTCATGTTTATATTTTTAAAAAGAGCATATTGATCACAATGGTCAATTAATTTTAGGAGAGTATATAAATTCAAAACTAGAGTTGAATATGAATATTCTAATAGAAGACGAGTCTTCCTTCAAATGGAATTCTCTTATCTAGGGATGATAACTCATATAACTAAATTTATTTATTACATGAATCAATTCAATTTCAATCAATAATTATGTTAGATTCTCATGCTTTTGATATAATTTCTAAATTTAACAATTTTATTAATAACTACCACTCATCTATAGACCCATTTCAATATATATTTCATGATAGGATTGCAGATTGGCTTGAGGATTCCTATCTCAAGAAGATTTTGATTAATGGTAAGGTCTTATTTTCATCTTGTTTAAACAATGGTTTAGATGGTAAGCACAATGCATTTTGTTTAATCTCTTTCTTAGTGACATGTCGTTTCTTGTTATATATTTGTAATGGTGCTATTATCGCACGATTAAAGGTGATTAGTTGGCTTGAGTGGTTATTTAATATTGTGTTATTTCCATTTCACTTGATATTTATTGTATATATGTAGTTTAGGAGTAGGTTTAAGTTTAGCTTAGTTGGTTTTAGTTTGTTTTCTTTTATAATGAGTAAAATGCTTATTTATTTATAATGTGCAGTTATCAAGTGGTATGTCAATTTTTAGATAAGGACAATCTATCGTTCACATAAATACACATGACTCACCATTTCTTTAATTGTTTATTATCTTGCTTTTGATTTTATCCATTAGATAACTCATCTTCAGTCTTATTTCCAATTGACAATTGATAATTACTATAACTTAACTATGAAATGCTTATATGTGATTCTTTAACTTTTTTTTTTTAAGAAAGAATGTTTATAAAGCATTTGATCAGACTTAATTTTTCAGTCATTTCATACATAAAACTTTATAAACATATCCAACTAATTTTGTAATCATTGCTAGGATTTATCTTTTTTTCCATTTTGATTTTCCGTTTCTAAATAATGTTGAATAATTTTTTTTATTTATTCAAACATATCACGAGTTTTAACATCAAGCATAATTTGAAGGCAAATTCTTATTATATGTAGGATAAGAATTTAGATTAATAATTCATCTTATTTTTCTAGTTTAATATGATAATGGCATGTTAAGATGTTAATATACACATTTTGCATAGAGACGCCAAGATCAAACGCGAACGCAACTAATGAGAGAGAAAGACGTCAAAAAAAGTAGCTTCTTAATACAGACTCAAAAACTTGTTCGTCTTTGGAGGGCGAAGATCATCACAAGCACAAACTTACACTAACCAGAGTTTCTGATCCTGGATGATCACACTAACTATAGAGGGAGAGCATATGCTACTGGTTTTACAGAATCATTACAAGTGAGATCACTGCTTTTGATCCTAGCTGATCGCTCGAGGCGTAGAGGGAGAGCATACACAGTGCTCAACACACAAAGAAAATGCAGAAAGATTACTAGACTCAAAAACACTCAGTGCCCAAATGAGGGCAGGAGCACCTTATTTATACATATTTAGCTGGTAAACCGGTGATCCGAAACTTACACCTATCGGTAAAAAGAATTGATTTGGATCTCATGGCAATGGATCAAATCGGACCTTTTTTGGGTAAGTCACCCAAGCCATGTGAAAGAATCTATGGACTAACAACTAGACTGGACTTTTTACAAAGTGGAGCTACTGTTAGCGGCCCACGATGCTTTCCATTATTCATTGTCATGATTACAAATACATGGGTTTTCTCCACATGTACAACTTGCGAATATATCAGAGCCAAAATCATTATCTAAACCAAATTCGGTATCCATAAATAAGCAATTTGAGAAACACTGTTCCACAACGGATCTGATCATGACTTCATTAGGAATACAACAGAATTCTCCTTGAAAAATGGATTCAACTTTAAGGTTTAAAAAAATTCTTCTTGTATGAATGTTATGATCTAAGAGGAGGCCATTTTTGTCCATTCTTCTGAATTTCTGCTGAGTGAAAATAGGGGGTTCAAGAGGAGAGTAAGCTCCTCCAAGATGTCGCAGTTTAAATTTAAACCACATATGATTGTGGTGTGCTACGTCCATGTCTGCTTTAAGGTCTAGGATGAAATTTGCACGTCGTTAAACCCAATCTTTTCTTGGACAAAATTTGTCGAGGAAAAGTTCTATCCATCTGGACATGTAGGATATCCTTAAGCCCGAGACTATTCCTTTACTGCTTGATTCCAGTAAGTGTTCCAAGGATCCTTCAATGGACTATATAGGGATTACATCCCTGGACTGCCAATCTATAGATCAAACTATTGTTTCTTTGACAGAAAGAAAATCCTCCTTTCAGACTTTTGGAGCTTCATCATCCATAATAACCATCAATGATACAATACCTTCCCTTGACTAGAAACTACCCAAGATATTACCTTCTGAGCTTTATAAAATGAAATGGTGGGAGTATAAATCCCACACACAAATTAAGATCAGTTCTTTGGACATCACCTTCACTGACCAGGAAGAGCCCATTCACATTGACTTAATTGACAAAGACCAAATTATGTGGGAAAAAACAAAAGGTTACAAATATGCGCATCTAGGCACTGTCAAATTAAGACTTGGTCCATTAGTACCACCCTATATGAATTTTTCTTCCTTGTGTTGTGTTTTGGATACCTGCCACTTAGATTTTGCTGATGCGTTAATTGGAGGTTTTGAAGGCCCCTTGCACAATGGCCCATTTTTTGGTACTATATTTCCTAAGTATTCTGTTAGCCTTGATGACCCCTACATCTATGATTTACTCAAGGCCTATATTCATCCCTTAGGATTTAAAATGGACACTGGCTTTAAAATCATCCAGCTTAAATTGTTGGTTGTAATCCGCTTTGGAAATGATTCCCTTCCACCTATTACCCCTAAAGTCCATGAAAGCTCACGCCTACTAAGTATGGTAGAAACTGATATGTCAAAAAATTATACACCTATCACATTTGAATGGGCTAGCATCAATTACTGAAAGTAATGGGAGGTAAGATACAAAGAGTTGAGAGACTTTGAAAAAAATAAAAACCAACAACTCTCTATTCCTAAACCCCTTGTCTTTGACAAATTTTCAAACTCTTTTATATTTCCTGAAGGGTTTCCTTCTCCCCAAATTTATCCACCTCTTTTAAGATCTTCCTCTGTGAATAATACTTCTAAAAAATCAGCCTTGTTTGAACCCTGCTCTTCTTCCCGCCTCTCTTTTTTAGGTGTTCATAACAATGAGCACAAAGGTCAGCATGCAAACTACCTTGCCTGCAGAAAAGCGCTTGAGAGACTAAAATTCAGAAACAAAGGAGTAAGCTTGTACATGATGTCTTTCCCTAGAAGTATTCCTAGTTTTACCTCCACAAACCCACAGGGTGATACCTCATTCCATCCAGTAAGAAATCTTCCTAATGCTCCATTTCGATAATTTGCTCATGATGGCCTTTCTAAAAGATAGTTCATGCCACATAGATCATCAAATGCACACGAAAGTGTCTCTGATGAAATAAATTTGCTTAATTACAGCAATTATCAGCAACAACTGACTGGCCAAAACATCAATGACATAGCCTCTGATATTTTAATTCTCAGACAAAAAGCTCAGATAGAAAAAGAGCATATTTCCTTCCTCGAAGATAAAATTGATCACTTTCTTGCAGGACAAGAAGAAGTAAAAGCTACTATTATCTTAGCAAGTGAGAAATAAAAAAAAAGGCTAGATGTCCTAGGGAAAATTATGGCCAAAACAAAAAATGTAAATAGTAAAAAGAGCCTTGTAAGCCAAATTGCATTAGAGCTTGCAACTAAAGGCCATAAAGTCAAACATGAAAGAAGATACTATTTTGGAATGATGAGTATCCAAGAAGATGACCAAAGACCAGAATGCTTTTTTGGTCAAGAAATAGAAGAGCTTCATGAGTTAAGAAATATGGTCTCCCAGTTCAAGCAAATGCCAAATGCCCTCCCAGATAAATATTTATCGGCATTCAGAATCCCAAAAAGAGAAAATACTCTATCCTCAAATCCATATGACCAAATTCATACTAATCCTCATATAACAGGTCCTCCCCCTCCTTTTGATACTGAAATGTCATATCTTCCTGACACTTCTCCTTCTCCTTCGTCAATACCTCGTTCCCTTAGTTTGGGGATAAATGGGATGAATAATTTAATTTAACAAAAAGAAAAGCAAAAGAAAAAGTTTCAAAAGAAAAAGAGAAATTTGTCTCTCCAGAAATTAGCAAGAATCCAGCATTCTACCAACCTGCTGATTTATACAAAAGCTATTTTAATCATCATGAGGATAGACAATAGTTTAGAAAAGATAAAGAAAATCTACTAAGACTACAGATCAAATATAAGCATTATTCCCTAAAGAAGCTAGTAAAAGAAATAGAGGAATTGAAAAGAATGCTTGAAATAACAACAAGAAAAAGAGACTAGTCCTCTTATGATGAAATGTGTAGAGCCTATGTCGAAGCATTATCGTCACCAAAAGTTGTTGAAAGTCCAAAACATTCTCAGCACACTACTGATTCAGGAACAGAAGATTGTCATAATGATGAACCATCCCTAGGATCTCTAGGACTATTCACTGGTCCTAAATATTTCATTAAAATAAATTTTTGTCCATCTGAATTCAAATCTTATGATCTTGATTGTTTGATAGATTCAGGTTTCCAAATGAATTTCGCAAAAGGAAATGATATACCATCTTTTTACTGGGAAAAAACAAACGAACATGGTGTAGCCATTGAAGGAACTGCTGTACAGCTTAAAGGATGAGTTCCATATTTTCCAATAAGCATCAATGGAATAAAATAAGTTTTGCATCTCAATAGACTAGACGACCTAAAAGAAGATTGCATCCTAGGATCACCCTTCTTGCATAAAGTCAGCCCCATTACAGTTGATGAGCCCAATATGAGTTTTTCTTGTACAATAAATGGGAGAAGAGTTTCCACCCCTCTATACTATTATGCTTCTTACAAATGTAAGAATCTTGTTCCCCAATCCAACCCCACTCTATGTCTTGTAGAACTGTTCAAAATGGAAAGATGCATCGCCTATGCAGAAATGCACAAAGAATCTTCCCTCTCTGAAATTTCCTCTAAAATAGAGAAGGATTGCACCTCAAAGTCACCTAATGTATTTTGTACCAGAGAAAAATACTTTGTTTCCTTACCTTTTAACCCCCTAGAAAAACCAAAACCTCAAAAATCCTCTATTGCCCTTAAGGCAGCAGCAGAGGAAGTTCAGGAGTAGCATGACAGCCAGCAGGTGTCTGAGAACTTGTCTTAATGTGAGTGGTACTTAGGTATTATTCATTTCTTGCAAATATTAGAAGTTTCCCTTGGGTTGATCCTAACTCAAGCATGGCCTCTTAAGCTTAAGTCTGTTAAATTTTGTATAATTGATAAGTTGTTGTATTGGAAATATCCTTCTGGTATTTTGCTGAGATGCTTAGATAAAGAAGAGTTAGTTCAGGTCATACATCAGTTTCATTCAAGCACATATTGGGGCCATCATTACTAAAGGACCACAACCCACAAGATTTTGAGGGTTGGGTACTGTTGTCCTGTTCTTTTCTCTGATGTGTGTACCTCTGTAAAAGCCTATGATAAATGCCAAAGACTCATAGGAAAGTAGCAGCTTAGATGTTTGCCCCTTATACCTATTGTAGTGAATGGTCCTTTCTAACAGTGGGGTCTTGATTTCATAGGTGAGATTAATCCTTCATCAAGTGGTCAACACAAGTGGATTTTAGTAGCCACAGATTATTTCACCAAGTGGATAGAGGTGGCCCCCACAAGGAATGACACACACCAAGTCATCATGAAGTTTTTATATGAGAACATCTTTATCAGATTTGGCTTCCCAGTAAGGCTAGTGACTGATAATGCACCAAATTTTAAAGTCGGGGCATTGGTTAACATGTGTGAGAAAATGGGCATTCAATCGGTGCATTCCACTTCCTATTACCCTCAAGGAAATGGCCTTGTTGAGTCATCCAATAAAAGCCTAGTTAGAATCATCAGAAAACTATTGGAGAATAATCAGAAGAGATGGGATTCTAAGATAAAGTTTTCTCTATGGGCTGACAGAGTGACCAACAAAAAATCCATAGGGACTTCTCCTTTTAAGCTGGTGTATGGTACTGAGGCCAGTTTTCCCATTCAGCTGATTCTACCAGTAGCAAAGTTCCTTCAGGAGGAACAAGATGAACCAAATGACATGGTAAGGAGGATGCTTGATTTAGTTGAGTTGTAGCAAGTCAGGGAATAGGTGGTGGAGAAGTCAGAAGATCACAAAAACAAGATTAAAAGTATTTTTGACAAGAAGGAATAGGTGGAAAATTTTCAAGGTGGAGACCGGTTTCTTAAATGGGATGCTGTCACGAAGGACAAGGGAAAGCATGGTAAATTTGATTCTCTATGGATAGGCCCTTTTGTGATAGCTCAGGTGCAATAGAAAAACACTTTCAAACTGCAAAATATGGAAGGCGAGGAGGTGTTTGATGGCCCATTCAATAGGTGATTTTTGAAACTCTATTTCATCTAAGGCTTTAAAGCCTTATTATTGTAAAATATTACTTTTGTTGTTTTTGTTTTTTTCAAAAATAACTCCATGCCCAATGGAACAGTAGAAGATAGGTTTAATTCTTATTTTTCAGGAAAGGCATTTGGTCTGGGGTTCTTGGGACCTCACAGGAAGGTTCCCATCCCCGAGTAGGAGCCAGATGTTATCTCCTAAATAAATTAACCTTCAATTGGTCAAACTCAGCAAATTTATTTTTGCATAGTGATGAAAATTTTAGCGCACATTAGGAAATGTTTGTGTGTTTAACAAAGTTGGAACGCCTTTTACTTTTTTTTTTCATAAAAAATCAAAGTTTAGCTTTCAGTGGCTTAGGATAACTTCTCAACAATTTATTAGCCACCCAAAAAGCCCATCTTTTAGTAGCTTGAAAATGGGACTCAGGACTACATTAACCACCGAAAGCTCATTGACTCTGTTTTTTAACGAAATTTTTGAAGAGAAACTTTCGGTGGCTTAGGTGAGTATCTCAACATTCATTAGCCACTGAAAATCCCAGCTTTCGACAGCTTAAAAACTGAATCTAGTATTACCTTAACCATCAAAAGATCCAAAAGAGGAAAATGGTTAGTGCATCCATCAAAATCAACCACCATCAAAATGAAGAGTTCCACTATAAAGCACTTAACCACTGAAAAGACTGGGACTACAAAAAATCATGAGTTGGTAAAGAAGAGGCCGTTATTAAACCAAAGTGGCTAATAAAAGACCCAAACCCTCGCTACCCTCCACCTGTCCCGTGACTATAATTAAACCACCACAAAGCATTGAGTTCTAGTTAAAATGATTACTGCACCGGCCATCTCATGGGTCTCATCAGAATTTACTATCATTTTTCTCACATCCCAATTGAAAAACCAGCCCCTCAAAATCAGCACCCTATCCTCAGTCCATTCCACATTTTCCTGCATGCATCCTCGCTGGTCCAATCCCTCCCTGAATCCAACACGGTAATCTCCTTCCCCAGGGTTTGAATTTTGATTTTGCAGGTACAAGAAGAGCAGTACAGAAATGAAGAAAGGAGGAGGACCTGCCCCCAAACAAGAATTGGGTGACATTGGCTATCTCAAGTCACACCCAGAGGTATGCCAACTCTTCAAAGACTCAGGTTGCTACAGGTTCTATGAGAAAATTCAGGGATCGTACTAACAAGTGGAAGAAGACTTTGCTCTCTCCTTTGATGGCTTGAAGGCATTGATAGGCAGGGAAGAGTTCTAGGTTGATGAGGCTCTAATAGAAGAAGTAGCAAAGTTACCAAGGACTGGGCATACATGGTTCAAAACCACCATCATGAAGGATGTGGAATTCAGGTCTAACTTGAAGCCTAAGCACAAGAATGTTGTATGGAAGCAAATCATTCCTTCAACCTGGCTTCAGGAGAAGTGGCAACAATTGCTGAAAGCAATCCTGGTCTATATAACTTGTGAGGGAAGGTATAATAGGGTGATGACATACCACTTTAACTTAATGAACTATTTCACTGACAGGAGCCCAATGAACCTCCCTTTCTACCTACACAAGAGCCTGACCAAGATGGCCCATGAGGTTAAATCCCAACCCACCAAAATTGTAGGTAGGATATCCCATCATGACCCGATAAAGCTCATTGTCCTAGAACTGCTACAAAGAAGAAATATAGCATGGACATATTTTCTATTTTGGAATGAGTTTGAGATAGGATTGCAGCCAGAAGACAAAGGGAATTCTCCTTCAAAGAAGTCCACTACTCCCAAGAGTGGTAAGAGGAAGAGGAGGGACATCTCTCTAGTGGCAGTGGATCAAGCCTCTCCATCTCCTAAGACCAACAAATCCAAGAGAAATGTGGATTTTAATGGAAAGGCAGAAGAATTTTTAGCACCATACAGAAATACACTCAACATACCTTACTCATACTCTGAAGATGAAGAGGAGTAGTAATTTGGCCTAACAAAGCAGGTTGCAGCAGAACATGAGGATTTTCCCTCACCTACACCAAGGGAGTGTCAAGGTGAACTAGTGGCAGAGGCTTCCTCTAGCAAACCTAGGTCCCAGAGAATCAACCAGATATTATGACAAGTATATGAACTAGAGGTCTTAGAGAGAGAAATCAAAAGAACTAATGCAAGATTAACCAAGAGAAATCCTGAATTGCATGATTCTCTTCTAGAAATGAGAGGAATGTATATCCTACTACAAAAAAGAAATCTGAGATTAATAAAGGACAACGCCAGGATCTACAGGATGATCAGACTATGGAGGTTTCACATGAAGAATTCAAACCCTAACTCTCAACCTCACCTTACGCTAGAAACCCTAGCAGAGGGAACAATAAGCCTTCAGGATCCGGAGGTAGCTTGTAATGCTACTGATATTCCAAACCCTAGAGAGGTTGCAGAAGTACCCGAAGATCATAATTGAAGCTGTAAAAGGGTGATTAAAAGTTTGATTAAATTTTTAAGAAACAAAGCTTCCCATGGCTTAGGCGAACATTGCAGCTGTTCATTAGCCATAAAAAACAAAGATTTTAGTAGCTTACAGACCCAAAATTTTGCCTCCTTAGCTACCGAAAGCGCAAAACAATACAGAAAGGCATGCTTCCACCCAGAACCAACTTTGGTTGATCGAAACACATCATGGATGAGTTATGAAGTTGAAAATTAATTAAAGGCATGAGTAGCTTGGGTTTGTTCCAGTTTTGAAGGTTCCAACGAGGTGAAGTGGGTCACAAACCCTACCTACTTTGACAAACTATGACTTGTCTGCGAGATAGCAGGTCATAGTTCTACTTCAGTGATCACTGCAGTTATTAAAAAGTTCAAGGAGTGAGAAAGTGTAATATTTAGGTAGATTAGCACTTAAATTAGGGTTTTTGACCTAATTTTTTCAAAATAGTTATGTTTATCTATCTTTAGTAAATTCAATCCAACGTTTTCAGGATCTGAAATAAATTTTGTAAAGGCTATAAATCCTGTGACTAATGTTGAATCAAGGGTTCAACTTCCAAGATTGTTAGACACTTATTGTATTCAAGCTTCTCATGTGCTTTGTCATTTAATATAATCTCTTTCACCATTATATGTTCAGGTTCCATCTCTTTTTCTGTTCTGTACTTGTGCTTGGATGTTTGATTCAGATTTATTCTTTTTGTCTTAGTAATACCAAATTGTTATCATCATATCTCTGTGTTGATGAGTTGAAATGCAAGTACCTTTCATTGTTATGATTAGCCATTCATATGTGAGTTCCCTATATATGAATCTACCAACATAGTGAGTTCTTCATTTATTCACCTTTAATACAAACCCTCTAAACAGTGATAGTTAGAAGCCTTATCTATTTGATTGAGTATTATGCATGTCTTGAATGAGTAAGGTCTTAGTGACTATCTGATTTGATCCACTTAGAAAACCATTAAAAATATCAAAGTTACCAAGCAACCTTGAGCTACAACCTAGAGGAATTTCCTCAAGAGATAACACAAAGTGTGAAGTAGAGAAGGGATTGTGCAGTGTAGTGTGAGATGTTGAGTGAGTTCTAGTGTTGCACGCTAGAGCCATCAAGTGCATTTTAAGGGTTGAGGTGTGAGGCATGCTGAGCAATAGTGACGCCATTGAGATTTCAAGTGAGTACGAGTCTCTGATTCGGTCGATGACTGTTGAAGAATAAATTATGAGCATGCCAGTTAGTTCGTGATCCATTCCAAAGAGGAAGCGGCAGGATTAGAGGCCCAATCCCACATCGTCGTAGAAGAGGCAAACTTGCACATCATTGAGAGTGCAAGGAGAAGGAACTGCACAAACTGGGCCATCGAGCTCAGGAGTTGTTGATTCCACGGCACCTCAAGGTGTCTCTATTCATGACATTTTTGGATATGTCACTCCTACGCATCCACGATCCAAACTTAGGAAGTTGTCAAAGAATCAGAAGTATCCACCAAAATTGTCACCACTACCAGAGGGGATGAAGTGCTCAGTTGACATCATCCCTACTTTGGTTAGGTTGAAATTTGATGACCATGACCTGCTATTGCTCAAATATGTCAAGGATGAGCCCTATGAGTCAATCGTGATGGGGCCTCGTGCCCCAATTCGACGGATTCCCCAACCTTGGGCGAGTGGGTTAGATCAATCTGGATTGTTGGGGCTCATCAATATGCCTCATTTTTGGTGATTGAATGAATCCCACGCGTGTGTGAAGCAATTATTGGCTTGTTTTCATGGAGGGACACTTTGGTTGAATACGTCGATCCCTGTTACAGTAGATTTGATCACAAGCATAATGGGCTTACTGAAGGACAGGGAAGATCTGGCATAGTATATCTGTGGGAGAGATGCTGACAAAAGGATTGCCAAGAAGCTGAAGAATCTCTTTGGTTTACAGCATGATGCTCGTGCTTATCGCATCGATAGAATTAACTCACAGGCAGTGCGCATCGACGCAAGGATTCTAACGAGCAAGGTCATTCAAGGAAACCAACCAATCTAATGCAATTTGGGTGTTTTCACTTGTGCCCAAAAGTGTGCTGAGGGGGTGCAAATGAATTGGTCTCTTTTTTTGCTAAATCAGTTGCTAGAAGACGCTCTTTTTGCTCAGGCTCAGCGGTTATTTTCATATAGTTTGTTGTTGATCTTTATTGCACTAGTTTCCTAGATTGAACCGAAATACTATCAACCAATGGCAGTTGATGTGACAAAGGTGTACCGAGGTGCAAGGTATCAAAACTTATGGTGGGTTGAAGAGCCCAGTCGAGAGATGGACTGTGCCATTCACTTCTGGGTTTATTGGAAAGCACTACAAGCCGCAGCCATTTCCATTCCCCGAGTCTCTCCTTATGTTGGGGCCAAGTATCAGTGGATCCTTCGGTTTTCCATCGGGCCCCACTCTATCTACATTCAGGCCCAGCGGGACCCCGACAAGCAATGGCTACATTTTCCTTACAAATTCACGAGAGAAGAATTGGATTCCATTGTATAAGAATGGCCAGGGGAATGGCACACCCCAGTGATTTAGGAGGAATTGTCTAAGGAACCACTGTCGGATGCACCAAAAGAGCCTACCCAGAAGGAGAGGGCAAGGAGATGGCGAGGAGAGCAAGACAAGGTTCACTGAAACTGGAGTATATATCTTCATCATTAATCCATATGGATTCAGAACATTTTTTATTCATGATTATCAATGATTGATAGAGAAAAAGATATTAAAGAGTTAAGTAGTTTTATTTTTTATTTTTTTTAATGTTTAAAAATATTATTATGTTTTAATTGTTGAAAAGATCATAGAGAAGATTTCCTAAACATCAATGATTTTAATTGGGTAATTTTTTAGTTTAAGAAGATATGTTATAAAAGTTTTGAAATGATATGGAGAGAAAAATATTTCTACACGGAAAAGAGTAGCTCTTGTGTATCTTGAAAAAAAAACTCAATAATTAAAATACACAGCCGAGCTGCTGAAGGTGGATCTTGCCATGGATCACAAGACAAATTGACTAGACTAGATTTTTGGAGAGTGGGTTTTTATGGTTTTGATTTCATATTTCCCATCCATCTCACCTTCTTCATGTTGAATTCCTTCTCTATAATATTTTTCTATATATTTTTTTCACCTAAATTCATCATCCTGTTGTTGCTTTCCTTTATCGATTTATTCTTTCATGGTGTGCACATTTTCAGCATCCATCACAAATTAATGCTAAAATTTCTTTTCCATTATTTTTGTCTATAAGCCTATTTTATAACGTAGCTCTTTCAGCTTCTACATGGGAAACTCCTTTTACATTGTATTTCATTTAATACATAACCCTCTATATTTTAGTCCTGTCAGTTCTGTCACCAAAGTCAAGCACATAAATTTTTATGTTTCTATTGTATTACTCTGACCTTATTATAGTACATAATTCTCCGAAAAGCCCACACATAAGTTTTTTCTGTCTTTATAGATTCATTTCTGATATTTATTAAATCCCTTGAATTTTTTAGGCTTTATTTTATACATAATTCTCCGAAAATCCCAGAACACAAGTTTTTACGGTCTTTATAGATTCATTTCCGAGATTTATTAAATCCCTTGAATTTTTTAGGCTTTATAGATTCATTTCAGAGATTTATTTAATCCCTTGAATTTTTTAGGCTTTATAGATTCATCTCAATATTGATTTATTAAGTCTGGACATGAATAAATATACTCGAGCCTTAACAGCGATAAAAGGAGTCCGAAAGATTTTTTTTTGGCTTAGGATGATCTCTAGACTATAATGGTTTATTTTTTGAGATTAATCTTCTTTTTTATTTAAATTTAGGGAACTATTTAAAACTATAAAAACACCTTAATTTTATAAAATCAATAACAATATCCAGATTGAAGCTACTGAAAATCCTTACTTTTATAGATTAAATTACAATGCAAAGATAAAAGTTACTGAAAATAGTGCAGGTATTGGGATACTGTATATGATGAATATATTCAATAACAATAACTGTTGCTGGAACTCACATGACGATGATGATACAAAACTCTTAAATGCTCTGTAGTTTTTTTAACTTTGTGTTCTTAGTAGCTTTGTGAATCTAAATTTCTTGAGCTTCATAGTGAGATACTACACCAGTGCTTTTGCAATTAAATATTGCTCTACACTCCAATTTAAGTTATTATAATGGTTTTAATTAAAACAATTAATAATATCATTAACTTAATTTTTTTCTTAGAGATATAGGTGTTGATTTACTCTATATATGTTTTAATGAAATGTAGATGGTTTTTAAAGGTGGATACATTCATTTTATAAATTAAATTTACCGCAACCCTGCGATTGTCAACAGAACACTTCTCTTTCTTTTGTCGTCCTCATTCGCCCATTTCACCACCATTTTCTGCAAATCCAACGTAGCATGGCAAATTATTCAAAAGATCCCAAGGTTTGGTAAGAGAGCAACCAATTGATTTGCAAGGCCCTGGTAGTGATAGAATTATATTCTTACTATGGCTCTGCAGGCGACCAGTTTTAGAAGGGGTGAGCAAATCCACCATTTCACTCATCCACAGCAAGCCCTAACGCTTGTAACCCTGCCGAATTTGTTCACTTGTCATGGATAAAGGGAACATGGAACCGGGGATAAATAGAGATGCAACGAGTGAAATATTGGCATCCCATCCATATCACGCCCGACACCGGCTCATATTCTAGAGCAGCCGCCAAGTCTGAGTGCGATGTCTACGGCCAGGCCTTTAAGGGATTTAGCTACCGCTGCAAGGTCTGTAACTTCAACATCGATTCCTACTGTGCTAAGCTACAGGGCTGCGGAGGGAGGGGAGAAGGGGAGGTTGATGAAAACGCATCCGAGAAGTCATAACAAGTATGCATTGAATCCAATTTCTAGTTAATGTAAAGAATTAACCATTTTTTATAATTATGATGAGCATATACTATTGCAAGATAGAGACGGCCCAAAAACATAATATAAATTTTAATATGTTGGTATTGGAAAAACCTGCTAAACGCAGAGATGAGAGTCCATGAGGCCATTTGGAGTCTCGGAAACATTGAGGTAAGAGGATCCAAATATTTCATGGCACTGGAAGAGGGAACATTTGGAGGATGTTCTTGGGAAAGCAGGCATTTGTAGACACCGAGCGAGATGGTAGAGTGAAAGTAATACAGAGTTTGGGTGAGACTTGGACATGTTGCTAGGCTAGTATTTTAATTAAGGCATACCTCTAGCTGGAGATGGTGAATGGAGAGGAGATTGCCTGTTCAGATTCTCTCTTTTTTGGTTTCCTTTACCTGTTCAGATTCCCTCTTCTTTGGTTTCCTTTTTTTTGCAGCTTCTATTTGCGGTAGATTCTGGATTTTATTAATTTTTATGGTGTTTATATAGCCATTGAATCAAAATATGTCTTTTATTTTATTAATAGTCTATATAATAATTTTATTTTTTATTTTTCTTTTGTTGCAAAAGTTACAAATTATGATTAGACAAAAGTTACAAGATCTTCTTCATATAAGATTGGATAAACTTTACAAGATCTCCCTCATATTAATAGCCAACATAATATTCACAAATGTTACAATATCTCCACAAACTTTACAACATCTCCCTCATTCACTACAATATTATTTTTGGATGACATAATATGGACAAACATTACATGCACAAACGCTACAAGATCTCCCTCATACTGGGTTGTAGAGCACCTCTAAGCGCAACAACTCACAACAAAGAAAATTTTATGGCATTGATTTTGCAAAAGAATTGATTTTGGTAAGAGGAAGATGTTAACTATGGTCTTGAGTTTCCTTATTTAAATTTTGTAACTTCAGATTTTATTCTAAATGCATTTTACTGATTTAACTGAACCAAGATGTTATTGTTCTTACGACGAAATGTTACTATTGTATTTGGCCATCATAAAGTCATGAGGTAAATCCTCCACTTGTGTCCGGTATTTAGTACCCTAATAAATAATATAATATATTGTTTTGAGTCTTCCTAGGTGAAGTCGACCAAGACAGTTTAGTGGGGATCACTTGTCTAGTGTAAAAGTAAGTTGACTCATTGTGTATAAATAGAGGAGTTTTGGTTCTTATTTGAGCACATGATTACTCACTTGAGTAGCGAATAGGAGAGAGGGAGAGACATAACAGAAGGAGGAGAACATCCATTTTTCGGGTTGTCTTTAATACATCTTATATAGGGGAATTTTTGTTGGGTTTTATTCCCCTTGAGGGTTTCCCAAGATAAATGTTATGTCTATCTTGTGATTGTGTTCCTATCACTCATTCTTGATATGTTGATGTTGTGATTTTGAATTGAATACTATTGAATCTAGTCTATAATATGAAATCTTAGCATGCTATGAGAGTTAACTTGATTAGAGAAGCTTTCACAAGTGAAATTCTTCATGCTCCCTCCCACGAAGAAATTAGGGTTTCTGTAAAAGTTGGAGTTTTGAAGATATGTTTGAATAGAAATTTGTGCCCTCCTAGAGTGCATCTATTGAGGCCTAGATCAAATTTTTTGGGTGGTTGGATATTCGAGAAAGCCAAACCCTAGTTTGGGAGTGAACGAGAAAACTACACTAAAACAGAACTAGAAATTCTATAGTGCTGCAACCTCTCAAGTAGGATTTCAAGACTGAATATTAGGGATCTCCATAAAGTAGTTGGATCAACCAAATTTCCTCCTCGAAGCACATCTACCGGTAATGTCAATCTCCTGTTATGACAAATTTCATTTTTGAGTGACTTACTCAACAAAATGGCCCCAAGTACTAAGCTTGAGGAAAAATTGGAAGGCCTAGAAAACTTCCTGGATTGGATGTATAGGATTGACCTCATTCTGAAAGAGAATGGTCTTGATAAGTAAATCAAGGATGAGATTGCAAAACCTGAAGAAGCTTAAGCTAAGGAGATTCATGAACAAAACCTAATCAAGAAAATGTGGATCATTGTTGATTCCATCAAGGATCACTTGATCCCTGAGGTGTCATCAAAGAAAAAAGAAAAGAAAATGTATGATGCACTTTCCAGAATGTATGAATGAAACAACATCAACAGAAACATGAATTTGAGAGCTGAATTGAAGTGCACTAAGTTGAGAAAAGGAGAATCTATTCAAGATTACTTCACAAGGGTCTCTCAGATCAAAGAGAAGCTAAGTTCTATTGGATATACCCTTGAAGAGGATGAATTGGTTATGGTTTCTCTCAATGACCTCAGTAGACCTTGGTACTCATTCATCCAAACTTTGTGTGCTAGAAAATAAAGTATGATGTTTGACATAGTGTGGGAAGATTGCATACAAGAAGAAGCTAAAGCAGCCAATAGTGAATCTCTTCTCAGAGAAGATGATCAGACTCTGGCTACCCATACTAAAGAAAGAAATCAATCAAACTTCAAGAGGAGTAATCATAAACATTCAAAGAAGAAACTCTAGAAGAAGAAGAAGAAGTATTACTCAAAGTATCAATGCTACAACTGTCACATGATAGGACATATTGCTAGAGAATGTCCATCATCAAATAACAACACCAACAAAAGGCATCATGCTCATCTAGCTGAAGATGAGGATGAAGAAAGACCTCGAAAGAGAACTAGAGGTGAAGATGTAGAATAATAAGTGTTATTCTCTGCACTCTCTGGATCTATAACAATTTGACAAGACACATGGCTTATTAACAGTGGTGCCTCTAAGCACGTGACACGAAGGAAGACATCTCTGTCAAAACTTGAATAGAATAACTCTCCCCAGAAGGTATCAATGGGAGATGACTATCAATATTCCATCATAGGTATTGGTGAATCAAGCTACAATGCTGACTTTAAGACCTCCATGAAGATGAAGGAAGTATTGTATGTACGAGGTTTGAAAAAGAACATACTCTCCATCTCATCTCTAGATAAGAAAGGATATAGAGTTTCTTTTATAAATGGACAAGTACTTATGTGGTCTAAAGGAAAGACACTCAGAAGATGTTGTAGTCATTCGAGAAGAAGAAGGAGGATTATACAAGCTCATAGGACATCCAAAGATAGCCTTTGTCCATGAGACTACCAGCTCAAGTGAACCATGGTATAGGAGACTTTCTCACATCCACTACAAAGAATTTCTGTATTTGAGCAAGGTCGTAACAAGGTTACCAGATCCTAAGACCAAACATGAGGGAACCTGTAGGGGATGTGCAAAGGGAAAGAACATCAAGAATCCCTTTCCACAAAGTCACACATAGACTAAAGGTACATTGGAACTAATCCATTCTTATGTATCTGGTCCTATGCCCTCCATATCCTTGAGTGGATATGAGTACTATGTCACATTTATTGATGGTTATTCAATAAATACTTGGATATACTTCTTGAAGAATAAAAGTGAAGTGTTCAAGAAATTCAAGGAATTCAAAGCCTTGACAGAGAATGAGTTAGAAAAGTGAATTAGGACACTGAGATCATATAATGGTGGAGAATACACTTCAAAGGAGTTTTAAGCATTCTATAAGGAGGAAGGAATCAAGAGGGAACTAACCACTCCCTATAATCCCAAACAAAATGGTGTTTTGGAAAGAAAGAATAGAATTATCATGGAAGCACTGAAGACAGTGATTCATGACCAAGACCTCCCTATGCACCTATGGGATGAAGATGCAAGAACATTCATGTATGTGCAAAATAGATTATCTAACAGTTCTCTTAGATTCAAGACTCCTGAAGAAATGTATACTAGAAAGAAGACTGAAGTAAGCCGTCTCAAGATATTTGGTTGTCTAGTATATGTACATATTCTGAAAGAGAAGAGAACTAAATTAGATCCTTCTGGTAAGAAAAGAATATTTGTAGGATACTGTGAAGTATCCAAATCCTTCACAATATACATTTCAGTATTCTATCATATCGATATTATAATGGATGTAACATTTGATGAAGAGACAACTCTTACGAAGTCTAGAAGGTGTTAGCTTGAAGATGTACATGAAGAAGATGTACCTCCTAGAAGGACAGAATCCGAACCAACTCCTGAAATAGTAGCATCAGAATATCATGACATGCTAGAGCCTAAGGATCCCCCTACTATGAATATCTCTCGAAAGAGAAAACCTTCTTGGGTAAGAGAAATCATACAAGAAGAAGAAAAATATGGAGCAATAGAAGGCTCCACAAGAACCATCAAATGATCAAATCCATATTCCAGTTATGTAGCTTTGATGTGTGACCTCATAGATCAAGAACCCACTAGATATGAGGAAGTTGAACAGAAGAAAGAATGGGTTGAAGAAATGACAGAAGAATACCAGTCGATCAAGAAGAGTGACGTTTGGAATATTGTTCCCAAACCAGAAAAAAAGAGTGTGGTATCTTCAACATGGATCTACAAAATAAAACATGCCGCGGATGGAACTATTGAAAAGTACAAATCAATATTTGTGGCTAGAGGATTCTCTCAAAAAGAGGGGATCGATTATGAAGAGATATTTGCTCCAGTAGCAAGGTATACTTCCATCAGAACTATCATGGCACTTGCTTCCATGATGAAATGGGACTTACACCAAATTGATGTAATGACAACCTTCCTTAATGGTTTGATTGAGGAAAAGGTTTACATCGAACATCCATAAGGATTTGAAGTCGAAGGTAAAGAGACTCATGTATGCAAGTTGAAAAAGGATCTCTATGGAATGAAGCAAGCTCCTAGAGCTTGGTATGGAAGAATAGATAGATTATTGACAAGCATGGGCTTTACCAAAAGTAAAGTTGATCCTAATATTTATCTAAAGATTATGGGTGATGAACCA
Organism: Pseudotsuga menziesii; assembly: GCA_001517045.1. NCBI lineage: Eukaryota > Viridiplantae > Streptophyta > Pinopsida > Pinales > Pinaceae > Pseudotsuga > Pseudotsuga menziesii. Next base: position 492,868 of record LPNX010558943.1, read on the forward strand.
ATCATACTATTGTTGTATGTGGATGGTCTATTTCTGACTCGAAATGAGAAGCAGATCAAGGATTGCAAGAAGAAGCTAGATGAAGAATTCGAGATGAAAGATATTGGATTGATGCATTATTTCCCATGGCTGTAAGTGTGGCAGAGCCCAGAAGGAATATTTTTGAATCACGGAAAGTATGCAGTAGAAATCTTGAAAATATTTGATATGTTGGATTTTAAAGCCATGGACACCAACTTAAATTTGTTTTCTGATGAGACATCTAAGCTAGTAGACATGACTCACTATAGACAGATTATGGGGTGATTAATGTATTGGACAAACATAAGGCCAGATAAATGCTTTGGTGTGAACACCTTGACTCAATATCTAGTTAAACCTAGATGGGTTCACTTGATAGCTACAAAGCATGTGATGAGGTACCTAAAAGGTATGATTGATCTGGGACTGTACTATGGGAAAGATCAATACTGCTATTTGTATGGATATACAGATTCAGATTGGGTAGGAAGTGCTGCAGATAGAAAGAGCACCTCAAGTGGATGTTTTTTTCTGGCATCCGACATGATCTTATGGTTTAGTAAGAAACATTCTAGTGTTGCACTCAGTACGGCTGAAGTAGAGTACATTGCGGATTTCTTTGCTTATTATGAAGTGATATGGCTTTGTAAGATGATGTTAAGAATATTTGACATGGAGGTGGACACCACAGTGATGTTTTGTGACAACCAGAGTTGTATAAAGATGACAAAGAATCTGGTGTTCCATGAAAAATCTAAGCATATAGAAATATGATATTTTTATATAGGGGATATGGTACAAAAGGGAGTCATCGAGCTCTAGTATGTGAGTATCGATGAGCAAGTTGTTTATGTATTGACCAAGCCTCTATCTCGAGTGAATTTTGAATAATTCTATGACAAGATTGGTGTAGTTCAAAAGGACTTTCCTCACAAGGAGTAAAAGTGATGGGACTACAAATGATGAAAGAGTGGACCTTCTTCAAAAAGGAATATCAGGTCGAAGACATGAACCCTCCTCAGACAAAGGGAGAGTAGGTTGATAATATGAAACTTCTGAGGAAAGGGGGAGTAATTATGAGAGTGACATCGATGATGGATGATAGTGATGATATTCTGACATTTATTTGTGGATGATAGTATCCTCTCTTGAGGATGGTAGTTATAACACTCTGTGCATGAGAGTGGTCCTTACTAGTTAAAGGATTACCCTGCAAGATGTTACTCTCGCATAGAGAGTACTCACATTCACTTGTGAATACCGTAGATTAAACACTCGCTCAGAAGTGGTCCTAACCTCATTGATCTCAATGCTCTATGACGAGTCCTCATGGATGACATGACCGACATTATGTATGCTGTTGAGATCTTGCTTGCAGACAATACTCTTGTATGGAGAGTATGCCTACATTCATATGTAGATTCCATGATCAAGAAGATCGAAGTTTCACTGCAAAGGATCGAGAAGATCAAAGTGCTTCTGCAAAGGATCAAGAGGATCAAAGTGCTACTGCAAAGGATATAGAATATCAAAGTGTTTCTCCAAAGGATAGAAAGATTAAAGCATTGATACAAAAAGGATAAAGTGATCATGTGATGCAAAATATGAAGAGTAACTATTCCAATTACTAATTGTGAAAAAAAAATCATGTGACATATAGATGTATTACCTCGATGTACTATTGTAATTGTCTCTCTGATATCCTATAGCTTGTTATGATGTTGTCAATAGAATAACCTTCTCGTTAAGGGGGGGTGTTGAAATATTGTAACATTTGACGTAACCCAAGGGAGATGTTATTGTTCTTCTGACGGGGTGTTACTATTTTATTTGGTCATCATATAGTCATGAGGTAAATCCTCCACTCGTGTCAGGTCTTTAGTACCCTAATAAACAATATAATATATTGTTTTGAGTCTTCCTAGGTGAAGTCGGCTTATACAATTTAGTGGGGCCGAATTGTCTAGTGTAAAAGTCAGTTGAATCATTACGTATAAATAGAGGAGCTGTGGCTCTTTTTGAACACAAACTCACTCACTTGAGTAGTGCATAGGAGAGAGAGAGACACAAAATAGAAGGATGAGAACACCTATTTTTGGGGTTGTCTTTTATACATCTTATACAGAGGAAGTTTTACTCGGTTTTCTTCCCCTTGAGGATTTCCTAGGGAAAATGTTGTGCCTATCTTGTGATTGTGTTTCTATCAGTGATTCTTGATATGTTGTTGCTGTTATTTTAAATTGAATACTATTGAATCTAGTATAACATATGAAATCTTAACAAATTTGTGTTGTAATACAAAAAATAATATCATTTTAACCCATGGAATAATGATGTGGAAGAATAGTATCCATACATCAATTATGTGTTTTCAATGGCATTAGTGTTGGGAAATGCTTATTTGGCTTAGTCCCTTGGGTGGCATACAAATTCTCGATTGTTTGTTGGTACAAATTTAAGCATATACCTTAATCTGCTAATAATCAATTCATAGTATTTATTTTTGTACAACCCAATACATATGAAACCATCAACCATGCCTTCTTGTAACTACATGTTTGGACATGACATTTTAAGGAAACACCAAACTATGAACTATATTATCTTTCCTTTTCCTTGTGAGAATTATGATGTTAGCGCCATTGGTTTCTCAAATTCCATGGGAGGAGATAAGATGTGAGTTGAAAATTGTATTTAATATTTCAATATGGAAATTAGAAACTATTGTAGCTTATTTGTAATTTTCTACATTTGAGACTCATTTAATTCTCACTTGTTCTACATAAAGAGAGGGAGAAAGGTTATTCCTCAAAATGGTAAACATATATACAAAAGAAATGGGGAGTATGTTGACACTATCAAAGGGAGTGACACTACCAAAGGGTGTGAAGACTTGGGATGGATATCTATGATGAGAACATTAAAATAATCATATGTTAGAAAGGTATTTCAACATCAATTTGATTAATCAACAATTCTTTAATTGTATTTTAACTTCCAACATAATTTCTTCTTTATATTTTTTTAATGGCATTTATAATTATGTTCTTTTGTTTTGAAGAAGGCCTACAAGGATCTAGGTTTTCCATGCAAGTTGTTTTTTAACATGGTCATTTTGTTGCTAGATATAAACATCTATAAGTTAAAAGACTCATATATTATATATGATTAAGTTATATATGGTATATGAAAACATGTTTGAGTTATATTTGCATCATTAATTTAAATGTTGCACACCTTATCAATTACAATCAAAAGAGAGTAAACAATAAAACCTAGATAACAAATGCCTAGATATACTCTTTGAATAGTAGGTCAAGACAATAGGTGTCATGCAAAAAGCATATTCACATATATTTGGTAGTGCTCTGCTTCTTTATCCTTTGAAGTCTATCCAACATAAGGGTGAAGGAGGTGTCCTTGTTTTGATCAATCCTATCACTAGACTTGAAACTATTCTTACCAATGAAATCCAACAAATAGTGTTTTCTAGTATAGGTTCATTATTCTCAATAGTATCTTGATAGCTAAGGGAGAATATATTCGGTTCCTAAAATAGTATTCAATATCAACATATGGCCCATAAAGAAACCCTTTCAACGTATGGTCCACAAATTATGTTCAATAGAAGCAAGAATTTGTCTAGATTATGGGCGTAAATCTCTTGGCCAATACGTGAATCACACACGAGAAGGAGTTACATAAAGTAAAATTTACGTTTATTGCAACCCATAGATAAGGCCTCTTTAAGGATTTTGTGAGGTTCATGGATATTACTTCGAAGGAATCTTTGAGAGTTCAAGAGGGTGTGTTGATTGAGAAAGAGTTTAGAGACAATTCTCCTGAGGAACCAGTGCAAAAAGTCCTTTCTAATGGACGGTGTGATTGAAGTAAAATTTATATAATATCTAAAGAACAAACTATTAATTTTTTTTCTAGTAATATATATTACTTTTGTTGGTAATTGTTTTATAGTACATAAGGGTTTTATAAGGATGCATTGTAAGGCAAGGTTTCTTGTAGCAGTGGGTTCTCTTAGTTGTGTTAGATTTCAAGGCCTAGAGGCTATTTTAAGTGTATTTGATTTCTTCTTGAAATATTGACATAAATATTTTTCATCGAAAATAAAGGGAAAAAATCAATTAAATTATCTTGTGACAGGTTTTAAAAGTAAGGGAATCTTTTTGAATGTTTATTTCTTTCGATTGAGTTTTTTTGTGCAAAGAAATCCTTGGGTAAAATGAATTCAAGGTTGCCCAAACCAACCATTTGAAGGTCCAAACCATCTAGTTCTACCTATAATAACTTGACCAAACCAGTTGCAATTTAGTTTAGCTTCCAAATCATACAAATATTTGAGGAAAACATTCTAAACCTGTTATTTCTTATAGCCGTGGTTTGAACTATGTTTAATGTAAACATGTATGAATCAACCACAATATCCATTAGACAACCATTAACAATTAACTTGAGATTACTCCAAGAAACACATCCAAACAACTAACCTGAGATTACTCTAGGAGACACATCCAAATAATTTCATATAAGAAAGAAATATTTTCATATGTCTCAAAACATTCAACTTTTAAGGTTAAGAAAACTATCAATGGCTCAATAAGATTGTATTGGGTATATATATAGATAGCGATGGTATGCATCCTAGTGCACATTATAAAAAATTGCTAAGGTTTTGCTATAGCTAGATTGAATGGATCATTATGATGACAAAATCCAAAAACCAAGCTATTTCTAGGGTTTGTTCTTTTCAAGATGAATCCATGCATATTTATTAGTAATCTCCTCAAGTGCAATGAAATCACAATATTTTTGTGCTTTCGATCGCAAAGGTTACAAAGTACTTGTGGGGCGATATGAGCTCCATGCTAAGTGTTATTTAAATATTCACTTAATCCTCGATAAAATATATGAGTGTCATGGTAAGTCGTATCGGATGGCCAACCACATCTGGATGGTATTCTAACACATCCAACTACAAAGATTCCTGCATGGCTTCAAAAAAAGGTAGCACTTAAAAAAATGACTTACGGTGTAGAAATATCATTTTGAATATATAATTTTAGTTCAAAAACTATTCTCCAAAACCGTGTATTAGATGAAAGAATCATCTTTACCTTTGTAGGACATAAAATTTTAAAAATTAAAGAAATACCATTTTCAATGTTACCTTTATTATAAAAATTACTCTAAAAATTTGAAGAGATATTAATGAGTATGATACTCGTCAACATCATCAATGTCATGATTCATCATCATATTTAAAACCTAAATTGGTGTCAATTGCTCAGTTCTGACACATGAGGGGGTATGGAATTTACTAAAGTTTAACATTGTGGATGGATTCAGAGACCCCCTAAAGGGTTCTCTAAATCGAACTACAATATTAAAATTTAGTAAATTATACAAATTAATTGTCAAAATTGTAATTTTCCATTGCGAGACTCACACAACTAAAAATTGTTGAATAAATGACCAATTGTTATGTGGCCATTTTTTGTTTAGTTATGTGATACTAGAGACATCTCAGCTTAACATGGTTTTTATTAATGCTTGTACGAGAGATGTACTGAAAATTAATTATGATACCTTGGGAAGGATGTAAATTTAATAAGAAATTTACTTCTTATCCAAGAACTGAAGACTACGTATAAGGTCATTAATGTAACTGATGCAAATCTACTTTATTCATTAATGTCTAGTCATGACATATGAGAGGGTCGACAATTCACTAAATTATAACACTGCAGATTGATTGAGAGACCCCCTCTAAATCCATTTATAGAGATACATTTTAGTAAATTTTGAAAAATCCATTCGCAAAACTGTAATTTTTCATTGTTGGAGTGACACAACTAAAAATGATCAAATAAATGACCTTGCTATGTGGTCATTTTTAGTTTAGTTCTTATCGTGTGTCCGAATTGGTCATTTCTCTTGGTATTTGTTAGTTTATTTCTTATAGGGTGATCAAATATGGTATTTATCTTGGTCATTTAGTTAGCTCACTTAAAATTTCTCAATTTTGGTTATTTATCCCTTGAAAAAACTATGAAGACCAAATTTTGTGTTCGCCTAGTCATTTATCTCTCATTTTGTACTAGTGGAGGATTCACTACTTTGAATGAAAAAGGTACTTTCAAATTTATAACTTTGATGCAAACATGAAATCTCGGTTGGCTATGCACAACCTCACCTCCAAATCATCTATTTGCTGGAAGACCTAAACACTACAAAGAATCTCATGGAGAATGATCACTAGTACAAAATGGGTGATCAAGGACTAAAAAATTGGCTAAAAATGGGTGATAACTTACTAAATTTTTTCACATGGCCATTGGTGATAAATTAGCAGTCACTTATTGCCCAACCAAATTGATTGTTTATCACTTGGTCATAAATTGCTTGAATTGCTTCATGTGTTGGTGATTACTTAATACTATTTGGTCATTAATTATTATTGTTTTAGTAGTATATTTAGTCGTTTATTTAGTTATTGATTGTTATTAAGTAGTCATTTATTTGGTCATTGATAGTTGTTGACTGGTAATTTATTGAGTCATTTATTGTTGTTAATCGATCATTTAATTGGGTATTGATTCTTACTAACTTGTCATTTAATTAGTCATTTATTTATATAGAGAGTGCACGGAGGAATTAGACCCCAACCCTATGCTTATAAGGAATATTATCTTTCATTGAGATAGAACCCTTAAATAAAATCAAAGTTCACAGTAAAACTATATAACAAACTCTTAAAAATATTAACAAACTATGATTCCATAATGACTTGATAATGGGAAAAGCAGGTATAACATTTTAAGCATTCGTATTTTGTAGATTTTTTCGTTTCCAAATTCAAATCCTTAAAGTCCACCAAAAGTGAGGAACCGATTTGGAATCAGTAAGTAATGTTTGTAGAGATATTACAATATTTAACAAGGCTATCTAGGAATGCTAATCACCAATGATTTTATCTCATCTATCTAAGAATACCCTTGGTTGCATCCCTTGCTATGATATAATCCATTTGCATGATTTCTAAAGTAAAAAAATATATAAGTTTAAATAAATAAAACAAAATGGCATTGGAGGTTCACAACTCAAGTTTGGAAATTTCATAGCCATGTCTTAAATGATGATTACTCATACTTTAGTTTTCCACATTTAAGGGAACAATGCTCAAATGAAACAAAATTTAACCAGACTCCTTATCCTTAATTGGGTCTTACAAAAACTTACTTTATGCTAATGAAGTTCTTACCATTTATATATGTCCCTAGTTGTAATGCAAACTTCTTTGTTTTTTTGTGAGGCTGATACAAATGGACATGAAATACTTAACTAATTTTCGCATTTGTTTGGAATCAACTCCCTCTTACGTAGAATTTTCGATGTCTTACCTTTATCATTTTGCTAAAAAATATTGGACTGAAGTCGGAATTGACTAGGGAGTGACCATGGGGGTCCATAAAGATATATCCTAGTTTGGTGTTATATTTTGGACACACGCCCAAAAACCTGATTTGGTTCATCTTCTTATGTGGAACCAAACCTAGTAAATCCAGACTTGTTTGTCATAACTTGGGGCATATTTGGACTTACCTTCCCCTATAATCAAATCATCTTTAATAATTTAAAACCAACCAAGAATATTTCCAAAACATCTCCATTACAACATTATTTACACACCCTATATTTTTAAAGGCACTATATGTGGAGTGGTTATTTCTTGTACATGTTATTAATTTAAACTTAATTTGCAAAAACTTGTATCACTAACATATTTCAAACTCCTAGAATAACACTTTAATTCTCATAACTCACTCATAACTTAAAACTAAAAAATCCTTACTTATAGGGACCAACTCCCTTGGATTTGCTTAGAATTGGCCTAGACGAAGGAATCAATATCAAGTGGCACTACTTGACTCGAGGCTTTCTCCCAAGGTGCACCCAGTGGATTGAATATTCATGCAACATTACCCGAGGTGTGTATAAAGAAGCAACATAAATCAACACTATTTCCATACTTTTTCACTTTCATAAATTAAAAGGAACAATAAATTTCTAAAGACATAAATGTAACTTATGATAATCCTAATTTATCCATTTCAAGGAGATTCTATGATTAATAATTATTCCAATCTTCAATTAGTTCCCGAATCTTCTCTTTCCAAAAATTCTTGCAACTTTCTCTCATATTCACCTTCTTAGAATGAGCATGATTGTGTTGTAAACCTGTTTTCATGTTTATATTTTTCAAAAGAGCATATTGATCACAATGGTCAATTAATTTTAGGAGAGTATAGAAATTCAAAACTAGAGTTGAATATGAATATTCTAATAGAAGATGAGTCTTCTTTCAAATGTAATTCTCTTACCTAGGGATGATAACTCATATAACTAAAGTTACTTATTACATGAATTAATTCAATTTCAATAGATAATTATGTTAGATTCTCATGCTTTTGATACAATTTCTAAATTTAACAATTTTATTAATAACTACCACTCATCTATAGATTAATTTCAATATATATTTCATGATAGGATTGCAGATTGGCTTGAGGATTCCTATCTCAAGAAGATTTTGATTAATGGTAAGGGCTTATTTTCATCTTGTTTAAACAATGGTTTAGATGGTAAGCACAATGCATTTTGTTTAATCTCTTTCTTAGTGACATGTCGTTTCTTGTTATATATTTGTAATGGTGCTATTATCGCACAAATAAAGGTGATTAGTTGCTTCAATGGTTATTTAATATTGTGTTATTTCCATTTCACTTGATATTTATTGTATATATGTAGTTTAGGAGTAGGTTTAGGTTTAGTTTAGTTGGTTTTAGTTTGTTTTCTTTTATCATGAGTAGATTGCTTCTTTATTTATAATGTGCAGTTATCAAGTGGTATGTCAATTTTTAGATAAGGACAATCTATCGTTCACATAAATACACATTACTCACTATTTCTTTAATTGTTTATTATCTTGCTTTTTCTTTTATCCATTAGATAACTCATCTTCAGTCTTATTTCCAATTGACAATTAATAATTACTATAACTTAATTATGAAATGCTTACATGTGATTCTTTAACCTTTTTTTTTAAAGAAAGAATGTTTATAAAGAATTTGATCATACTTAATTTTTCAATCATTTTATACATAAAACTTTATAACATATCCAACTAATTTTGTAATCATTGTTAGGATTTATCTTTTTTTCCATTTTGGTTTTCCATTTTTAAATAATGTTGAATAATTTTTTTTATTTATTCAAACATATCACGATTTTTAACAGCAAGCATAATTTGAAGGAAAATTATTATTATATGTAGGATAAGAATTTAGATTAATAATTCATCTTATTTTTCTAGTTTAATATGATAATGACATGTTAAGATGTTAATATACACATTTTTCACAGAGAATCCAAGATCGAACACGAACGCAACTAATGAGAGAGAAAGACTTCAGAAAATGTAGCTTCTTAATACAAACTCAAAAACTTGTTCGTCTTCGGAGGGCGAAGATCATCACAAGCGCAAACTTACACTAACCAGAGTTTCTGATCGCGGTTGATCACACTAAGTGCAGAGGGAGAGCATACGCTACTGGTTTTACAGACTCATTACAACTGAGATCACTGCTTTTGATCCTAGCTAATAGCTCGAGGCATAGAGGGAGAGCATACACAGTGCTCGACACACAGAGAAAATGCAGAAAGCTGACTAGAGTAAAAAACACTCGATGCCCAAATGAGGGCAGGAGCACGTTATTTATACATATTTAGCTAGTAAACCGGTGACCCAAAACTTACACCTATCGGTAAAAAGAAATGATTCGGATCTCATGGCAGTGGATCAAATTGCACCCTTTGTTGGGTAAGTCACCCAAACCATGTAAAAGAATCTATAGACTGACAACTAGACTGGACTTTTTACAAAGTGGAGCTACTGTTAGCGGCCCACGACGCTTTCCGTTATTCATTGTTATGATTACAAATACATGGGTTTTCCCTACATGTACAACCAACGAATATATTAGAGTCAAATTCATTATCTAAACCAAATTCGGTATCCGAAAATAAGAAATTTGAGAAACATTGTTCCATAGCAGATCTGATCATGACTTCATTAGGAATACAGCAGAATTCTCCTTGAAAAACGGATTCAACTTTAATGTTTAAAGGAATTATTCTTGTATGAATTTTATGATCTAAGAGGAGACCATTTTTGTTCATTCTTCTGAATTTCTGCTAAGTGAAAATAGGGGTTTCAAGAGGAGAGTAAGCTCCTCCAAGATGTCGTAGTTTAAATTTAAACCACATATGATTGTGGTGTGCTACAATCATGTCTGCTTGAAGGTGTAGGATGAAATTTCCACGTCGTTGAACCCAATTTTCTCTTGGACAAAATTTATCAAGGAAAAATTCTTTCCATCCGGACATGTAGGATATCCTTAAGCCCAAGACTATTCCTTTACTACTCGATTCCGGTAAGTGTTCCATGGATCCTTCAATGGACTCTGTAGGGCTTACATCCCTGGACTACCAATCTACAAATCAAACTACTCTTTCTTTGACTGAAAGAAAATCTTCATTTCATACTTCTAGAGCTTCATCATCCATAATAACCATCGATGATACAATACCTTCCCCTGACTCGAAACTGCCCAAGATATTACCTTCTGAGGTTTATAAAATGAAATGGTGGGAGTATAAATCCTGCACACAAATTAAAATCAGTTCTTTGGACATCACCTTCACTGACCAAGAAGAGCCCATTCACATTGACTTAATTGACAAAGACCAAATTGTGTGGGAAAAAACAAAAGGTTGCAAATATGCGCATCTAGGCACTGTCAAATTAGGACTTGGTCCGTTAGTACGACCCAATATGAATGTTTCTTCCTTGTGTTGTGTTTTGGATACCTGACACTTAGATTTTGCTGATGCTTTAATTGGAGGTTTTGAAGGTCCCTTGCACAATGGCCCATTTTTTGGTACTATCTTTCCTAAGTATTTTGTTAGCCTTGATGACCCCTACATCTATGATTTACTGAAGGCCTATATTCATCCCTTAGGATTTAAAATGGACACTGTCTCTAAAATCATCCAGCTTAAGTTGTTGGTTGTAATCCTCTTTGGAAATTATTCCCTTCTACCTCTTACCCCTAAAATCCATGAAAGCTCATGCCTACTAAGTATGGTAGAAAATGATATGTCAAAAAATTCTACACCTATCACATTTGACTAGACTAGCATCAATTACCCAAAGCAATGGGAGGTAAGATACAGAGAGTTGAGAAACTTTGAAAAAACTAAAAACCAACAACTCTCTATTCCTAAACCCCTTGTCTTTGATAGATTTTCGAACTCTTTTAAATTGCCTGAAGAGTTTCCTTCTCCCCAATTTTCTCCACCTCTTGTAAGATCTTCTTCTGTGAATAATACTTCTAAAAAATAAGCCCTGTTTGAACCCTGTTCTTCTTCTCACCTCTCCTTTTTAGGTGTTCATAACAATGAGCACAAAGGTTAGCATGCAGAATTCCTTGCGTGCAGAAAAGCACTTGAGAGACTAAAATTCAAAAACAAAGGAGTAAGCTTGTACATGATGTCTCTCCCTAGAAGTAGCCCTGGTTTTACCTCCACAAACCCACAGGGTGATACCTCATTCCATCCAAGAATAAATCTTCCTAATACTCCATTTTGACAATTTGCTCATGATGGCCTTTCTAAAAGAGAGTTCATGCCACATAGATCATCAAATCCACATGAAAGTGTCTCTGATGAAATAAAGTTGCTTAATTACAACAATTATCAGCAACAACTGACTGGCCAAAACATTGATGACATAGCCTCTGATATTTTAATTCTCAAACAAAAAGATCAGATAGAAAAAAGAGCATATTTCCTTCCTCGAAGCTAAAATTGATCACTTTCTTGGAGGACAAGAAGAAGTAAAAGCTATTTTTATCTTAGCAAATGAAAAATTAGAAAAAAGGATAGATGTCCTCAAAAAAATTATGGCCAAAACACAAAATGTAAATAGTAAAAAGGGCATTGTAAGCCAAACTGCATTAGAGCTTGCAGCTAAAGGCCATAAAGTCAAACATGAAAGAAGATACTCTTTTGGAATGATGAGTATCCAAGAAGATGACCAAAGACCAGAATTCCTTTTTGGTCAAGAAATAGAAGAGATTCATGAGTTAAGAAATATGGTCTCCCAGTTGAAACAAATGCCAAATGCCCTCCCAGATAAATATTTATCGGCATTCAGAATCCCAAAAAGAGAAAATATTGTATCCTCAAATCCATATGAACAAATTCATACTAATCCTCATATAACAGGTCCTCCCCCTCCTTTTGATACTGAAATGTCAGATCTTCCTGACACTTCTCCTTCGTCAATACCTCGTTCCCTTAGTTTCGGGATAAATGGGATGAATAATTTAATTTAACGAAAAGAAAAGAAAAAGAAAAAGTTTTAGAAGAAAAAGAGAAATATGTCTCTTGAGAAATTAGCAAGAATCCAGCATTATACCGGCCTCCTGATTTATACAAATGCTATCCTAATCATCATGAGCATAGACAAAAGTTTACAAAAGATAAAGAAAATATGCTAAGACTACACATCAAACATAAGCAGTATTCCCTAAAGAAGCTGGTAAAAGAAATAGAGGAATTGAAAAGAATGCTTGAAATAACAACAAGAGAAAGAGACTAGTCCTCTTATGAATAAATGTGTAGAGCCTATGTCGAAGCATTACAGTCACCAAAAGCTGTTGAAAGTACAAAACATTCTCAGCACACTACTAATTCAGGAACAGAAGACTGTCGTAATGATGAACCATCACTAGGATCTCTAGGACTATTCACTGGTCCTAAATATTTCACTAAAATAAAGTTTTTTCCATCTGAATTCAAATCTTATGAGCTTGATTGTTTGATAGATTCAGGTTTCCAAATGAATTTGGAAAAAGGAAATGCTATACCATCTTTTTACTGGGAAAAAACAAACGAACGTGGTGTAGCCATTGAAGGACCTGTTGTACAGCTCAAAGGATGAGTTCCAGATTTTCCAATAAGCATCAATGGAATAAAATAAGTTCTGCATGTCAATAGACTAGACGGCCTTAAAGAAGATTGCATCATAGGATCACCCTTCTTGCATAAAGTCAGCCCCATTATAGTTGATGAGCCCAATATGAATTTTTCTGGTACAATAAATGGGAGAAGAGTTTCCACCCCTCTATACTATTCTACTTCTTACAAGTAAGAATATTGTTCCCGAATCCAACCCCACTCTCGGTCTTGCAGAATTGTTCAAAATGGAAAGATGCATCGCCTATGCAAAAATGCACAAAGAATCTGCCCTCTCCAAAATTTCCTCTAAACTAGAGAAGGATTGCACCTCAAAGTCACCTAATGCATTTTGGACCACGGAAAAATACTTTGTTTCCTTACCTTTTAACCCCCTAGATAAACCACAACCTCAAAAAGCCTCTGCTACCCTTATGTCTCCCTTAGAAAGAGAATTCTATGCAAATGAAATCAAATAACTCTTGGACAAAGGAATTATAGAACCTTCTAAGATCCCTTGGGAATGTCAAGCATTTGTTTTCAATAAACACTCTGAGATAAAAAGAGGAAAACCTAGACTGGTTGTGAATTTTAAACCCTTGAACAAGATCCTTGAACCTCTCCATTACCCTCTACTTGATAAATCTAGTTTGTTGCAAAGAATAGTAGGATGCACCATTTTTAGCAAGTTTGACTTGAAGTCTAGTTTTTACCAGATTGGAATTGAAGCAAAAGATAGGTACAAAACTGCCTTTGTTGTTCCTCATGGGTAGTATCAGTGGAAGGTCCTTACATTTGGCATTAACAATGCACCATCAGAATTCCAGAAAAGAATGGAAGATATCTTGATAGAAAAGAAATGGGCATTAGTGTACATAGATGATATTCTTTTTTTTCCAACAATTTGCAGGAACATTTGAAACATCTTCACGCATTTTATTCTTTGGTTTTCAAACATGGATTGGTTTTGTCAAAATCCAAAATGGAAATTGGCAAAAAGGACATTGAATTTTTAGGATATAAAATAAGTAAAGGATAGGTGATCCTTCAAGAACATGTCCTGAAGGTTTTTGCTAACTTTCTTGATCAGATCTTAGAAAAGGTTCAATTGCACAGATTCTTGGGAAGCCTAAATTATATTAGACCATTCTACAAAGGACAAACAGATGACATTCATCTGCTGCAACAAGGATTGAAGAAAAATCCCCCAAGATGGAATAAAGATATGATAGATGCAATAAAGAAAATCAAAGAAAAAGTAAAGCAGCTTCCTCCACTCTCACTACCACAAGGCTCGGGTCAAATGCTGATTGAAACAGACGCCTCCAATAAATCTTGGGGAGGTATTCTCATAGAAAAACACGGTGATAAAGAATAAATATATGGCTATGCTTCAGGAGCATTCAAAAATGCAGAAATCAATTATTTGTAAGTCATAAGGAAATCCTCGCAGTCAAAAAGACTATTAACCATTTCAAGCTTTATCTGAAACCTGTCAAGTTCATTATTAGAACAAATCTGAAAATAATGCCTGGTATATTCAATAATGAAAATCTTATGGCAGAAAATAGTCCTAGGATTCTAAAATGGTTTCTTTGGTTGCAAAACTTTCATTTTGAAATTGTATATAAACGAGGATATTTGAATTGTCTTGCTAATATGCTAACTAGAGAAGAATTACAGGAGAAACCTAGCCTCAACATGTTTGGCTATGGAGTGTCCATCTCGTCAAACAAAAAATCTAAGCTTCGAATCTTCAATGATCCATTGTGAGAGGAAGAAATGGAATATTTTTTGAATTGCGCCAGCAAAAAGGAAGTAGATAAGTATCTTGCCCTCTCCTTGATACAACAAGTAAATGCCTCTCCTCTGAAAATAAAAATATTGAAGAGATGGGAAAAACAATCCTTTAAAGGCTTAGAAAATGCCACGCACCAACTTAATCACGTTTGGGTTGATACAGCTTATACAGATGGACAAGAATTGTATTATGTGGATATCGGTCCAGGATTTTTAACATGGAATAGTTATAACCTCATATTGCAGTTCTACAGAGAACAGGGAGAAATAATAATTTGTGGAGATCCTTCTACACTAGTGCAACAACAATGGTTCGGATGGATAGAAGTTTTCCTTGATAAATTCTGTCCAAGAAAATATTGGGTTCAATGACGTGCAAATTTCATCCTACACCTTCAAGAATACATGATCGTAGCACATGAGAATCATATGTGGTTTAAATTTAAACTACGACATCTTGGAGGAGCTTACTCTCCTCTTGAACCCCCTATTTTCACTCAACAGAAATTTAGAAGAATGGACAAAAATGGCCGCCTCTTAGATCATAAAATTCATACAAGAAGAATTCCTTTAAACCTTAAAGTTGAATCCATTTTTCAAGGAGAATTATGTTGTATTCCTAATGAAGTCATGATCAGATCCAATGTGGAACAGTGTTTCTCAAATTGCTTATTTTCGGATACCGATTTTGGTTTAGATCATGACTCTGACTCTGATAGATTCGTTGGTTGTACATGTGGGGAAAACCCATGTATTTGTAATCATGACAATTAATAATGGAAAGCATCGTGGGCCGCTAACAGTAGATCCACTTTGTAAAAAGTTCAGTCTAGTGTTCAGTTCGTAGATTCTTTCACATGGCTTGGGTGACTTACCCAACAAAACGTCCGATTTGATCCAGTGCCATGAGATCTGAATCAAGTCTTTTTACCGATAGGTGTAAGTTTCGGGTCACCGGTTTACCAACTAAATATGTATAAATAAGGTGCTCCTCCGCTCATTTGGGCACAAAGTGTTTTTGAGTCTAGTAAGATTTCTGCATTTTCTCAGTGTGTCGAGCACTTTGTATGCTCTCCCTCTGCGCCTCAAGCAATCATCTGGGATCAAAAGCAGTGATCTCACTTGTAATGAGTCTCTAAAACTAGTAGCGTATGCTCTCCCTCTGCACTTAGTGTGATAAGTTTTTATGATTATATGTTAATTTTTTCATGGATTTTTCCATTCACTTGTATATATGTTTGGTTGCTTTCATTAAATTAATTCTTTTATTTTTCATTATGATTTCAAGTTTGCTTGGTTAATTGACTTTTGACTAGTATATTTGAAATTTGTGAGCTTTTAGTGTTTTCATATTTTGCAAAGGGGTTGCAAATAAATAATAGCATATGGTATCATGCTTGAGTTGAACCTTTATTTATATCATCATAGATCCATCTTAAACACGGATTTATTAAGTATCTAGAGGGATCCAATTTCTTGAGCTGTAATTATTTTGTCTTAAATTTTTACATGTTAAAAAAAAATTAAAACTCAAAAATTTTGATCACTTTGGTGTTTGGTTAATCGAGTTTAACATAGATTTTTTAATGAATTTTTATTTGTTTTTAATATTGGTTTTTTATTATTCATTTTGATTATTATTTGATAAATTAAGAGGATGTATGCTTTTCTCTATATTTATCTTTTTTCCTTTTTAGCCAACATGTTGATGTAGTTACCTTAAGTTTGCGACATCATCTCAACCATACTAGGCTGCAGAACACCTCACTGCTCGTAGTGCAATTAAATGAATGTGAAATCTTTTTCTAGAAGATCAATTGAAGGAATTTCTCATTTTGTCAAAAATTCTTACCATGCCGAAATTAATCTTGGTTTTGAAAACTTTGTTACGAAATTTGGTGATGAACCGATTGAACCTTCCCATTATTATCCAATTACTTCATCCTTTTAAACTCATAATGTAAGTTAGGTAAGTGTACTCTTAAAGGGATATTTTTTCTGGAAGGTTAGGGAATTCAATGCAACTAGTTATCACCAAGCCTTTTATGCCATCCCTTGTTCCCAAGGAGTCTTTTACACATGCTTCATCATAAGCTGACTTGTACACTTTTGTGGGATTTTTTGAATGACACTCCCATGAGCTTGTTGATTTCCATGAAAAGAAAGCAAGAAAGCAACATTTATCTATTTTTACGAGGATATGTAAGTAAAGTATCTATACCTAGTGGATGGGATAAAAACATTTAAAAGCGGTAAGGTATCCTTGGACTAGTGTTGGTTATAGTGGCCATGTGTGTGCTATTAAGATCATATTTATAAACTATGTTCTTATATGAGTTTTCCTTGTCTACGTGAGACTAATTCTTTGTATAAAGTTCACTTACTCAGACATGTTAAATAAAATCATTTGTTTTAAAAAAACTCTTATTCATTTTATTAATATTAAAAGATGTTAAAGTTCAATCTTTATCTAATAAATAAAACTATTTGACATCTCAAGAAGTCCTTATCTTTATTTCCTTATATGTCAAAATTGATGAAACTTATATCTCAAAATTCTTTATTGAGCATGTTTTATGCTTTTCTTTAAGAGGGTGAAGAGTCTATTAAAAATGCCCAACAAGCTTAACACAATCAATCCAATCTGATGTACACATTGGCCATTTTATTTCATTAGTGCAAAATCTCTGCAAATATTTTGGTCTATTTTAAAAGTAAAAAGTGTTTTGACTAGTAATTGAATTTTTAAAAAATTGTTCACATGTACAGAGTTGTTTTCTTTTAATTAAATTACATTAATAAAATATCTGCTAATGTATATACACCCTATTCGTTGATAGTCAATATTTTTACTTTTGGACATCATCTTGTACCCGCAATCATCTTGTATTCTTAATCCTAGATCCTTAAACATGGTGTATTTGCACAAATCACTCACTACATTAATAGTCATTAATATATCGATTGCTTTTATACTAAATTTATTCAAAGTTGACCGTTCATTCTGGAGTTAGTTAAAGTTTTAGGACTTAACGGTGTGGATTTTTATTTTTTATTTTTAGGGTTTTAATTTTCTAAGTTTTGAGTTGGAAAAATGAAATACCAGTAGTTATGTTGTGACTATAAGTATATGCGCGGACTGAGCTTATTTTCTTGCGCAGACTGAGCTTATTTTCAAAAGAGATGACCAACTTGCACAAGTGCTCCCTCTCCCACCCCAGCCAAAAGGATTTCAGTGTATACATGGCTACAACAGATCATAGCGCTAAAGCTCTTGGTGAGGACGACCCAGGGAAAGGCATCAATAAACTTGCCGTGCGAAAGAGAAAACCCAGCACTACCAATTAAGATGAATGTCAAGAAGGCCGGGAAGGTCGGAAACCCAGAGGCCGACCCGCGGGATCAAGAAATAAGGTGAAGCCGCCGACTATCATAAATCAGGATAGTCCAAATGCTCTCCCACTGCACAGAATCGAGATCCCCATTGGACGCGATGTGATCGAGAGCCTGGCGAATTACGCCCGCAGGGTATGGTGTCTGCATTCTCAGCGCCACCGGGACTGTCATTCATCTAAACTAAATTATATATACACGGCCCTGTATCATGTTTAAATTAATAACATCGCTTAGCTATAATAACAAAGGTACATTTCGATTGTGCATCCCAATCCTGGATCTTCTGATATGAGAAGATTAATATGTGATTGTGATGACTTTAGGTAGGGATTCACTTTCATTCGTTTATGTTGTCACCAAATGTCTGTCCTTCTTGCAATGATAATGCATGTTTCGATAACATATTATCTTCTATGTCATTCAGCTCAGTACATGTGTTGAGATGTTTTCAAGCATGGTTTTGACTTTGAGATGTTTCCAAACCTGGTTATTATTATAGGATTTACAATAAAATTCTCTATCTTATTAGTTTCATTAGCCCAAAATCTCCTCAAATAAAAATACTTTGTTAATCTTTATCCACAAAGAATTTGTCATTAAATTCTATGCAAAAGGAACTCATTTCAACTTTCTTGTTTCGACCTGTACCAAAGGCTCTTTTGAATGGAAAATGATCAGTGGTCGAAAGAAAATAAGACACCCCTCTTCGATCTTCTTTGATTTGCATAGTCAAAGTAGCTCCAACCTAGCTCAACAATTCTTCGAGCTTCCTTGATTAGCATAGTCAAAATAACTCCAACTTTTTGAATAAGTAATATATAGAGAGATTTTTCAAGTTTTTTTGGTAAACCATGTTTGTTATTTCTAAAAGAAATCAAAGTTGTTAGCAGCATTACAATAATATCATTTTACAATATCACTCACTAGATCTCTCCCAAAAAAATACAAACTGTAATCAATATATATGACAAAATCAACTAATAACTAAACACCAAGGGCTAACTCATTTTCAATACATACTTATCAGAACTCAGGTCAAAACTGTTGGAAATATTAATTACTTGCTGATCCATAATCGAATCAGCCGACTCTGTGAGTGTGAGAGTCTGTAGCATGGGAGAGAGTCTGACAAGATAAAAAGTTCAGATCTCTCATATATAAGAAAATTTATTTGCTCAAGCTAAGTTTCTAGGTAGAGAGTAATTGCAGCCTAATGTTAAGACGATTAGTTGACAGAAATATTCTATATGAAGGATGAAATTGTAAATCAAAATACATAGAAAAAAAGGAGAGACAGACAAGCAACAGAGAAGCTCGAGCTTCTGTGCTTTTACCAAGTTTGTATTCACGATTGTAATTTTGTTATGTTGTCACATGAAATATAAATCATTAAGTTTATGTTTGAATAAATGATCTAGTTAGCCACATATCTTCTCCATATTTACCTGAGTGAATGTTGTTTACATTTACTTTGACTCAAAGACATCAAGAATCCATAATTATTTCACTATGTAAAAGTTTCTAGTTTTTACAAGCAAGTTCCTAGTTTTATGCTCACGGGTTGGACACATCTTGTTTATTATATTTCTTATATAATATTGTGAGTGATCTGTGTCACAGTTAATCCTAGGTTACTACAGTGAAAAGTGATTTTCATATTCCTAATTCCTTAGACTAGGAAATATAAATTTATTGTGTGGAAGTGAAAACTTGTTTGCACATGAGTTTTGGTAGCGACCAAATTCATGTCGTAGTAAAAGGTGGTAGAAGCCAAAGTAAAAGATTTTAGCAAGTGAAGAGTTTATTCACTAGTGGAAAATGAGAGATTAGTGACCAAAAAAATGACCAAAATTCGCATATCAATGACCACTTTTGGTTTGGCGATCGCTGGTGGCTAATTTGCGGTCTTTTATTA
>LPNX010558954.1:0-19767 GCA_001517045.1 Pseudotsuga menziesii
GGATCAACTGATACACTGGAATCAGACTTTGAACAAGTCTGTCAACTGGTGGCTCCTCAGGTAACCCAACTTATGGTACAAAAAGTTGGATAACAAGGTCTACACACTAGACTTAGGACATTAAAGTGGTATTAGAGAAATTTCCTCCACTCCTGTGGAAAGAAGGCTCTTCGTTGACTAATTTTGCAGATCACCAATTAAAGTTGCAACCATGAGGGTTGTGCCAGTAGTTGAAGATGATGAATTTGATCAGTTTGTTGAAGAAGAAGAGGTGATATATGTTAATGATGGGTTGCAAATGTCAAGAGACAAGGATGGTTACTTTTATGACCATATGGAGTATGAAGAAATAAATTTGGAACTACCCATGGCTAATCCTAAGAAGGGTTTAGCAAAGATGATAGATGCAGCTGAAAACTTACCCCACCACTACAAAGAGTATCTTGCCTTGGGGGAAGTGATTTGTAAATCCATTCCTTTTAAAGATTATTTTTATTGCAGATTTGTATTTGAGCCTAATAATGTAGATGATTACTCTTTCAATAGAAACAAATCATCCATAGAGGAACAAAGTTGTTCCACCTCTCTGAGGAATGAGGAGGAAGAAGAAAGCAAAAGTGAAGAGTCATCAAATCCATCAGCATGCTCAAGCATTCTGAGATTCTTTGGATTTTCTTCAAGAATATTATCTGCAAGTAATGATCATAGTACCATTCAAGAAGGAATAACCTCAAGTTGTTTGAAAGAAGATGCTCCAGAAGATCTTGCTTGTTTCCTATTACTCCAAGAAGAGAATGAAGAGGAATGCACTTCAAGCTTCTTGGTGGGTGATCTTCAAATCACTGCTAAATTTGTTGGAATATTTATGGATGAAGATATATCTTTTGGATCAGATCCAAAAGATGATTATAAATCAGAGTTACAGTCACCTTGGGAGCCACATACGCAAGAAGAAAGCAAGACCACACTGCTTGGGTGTGAAGTAGATATTTTGGTGGAAGAACAAGCCACCATAGTGTTTGTACAAGAAGAGGATAAGGTGAAGAACATGTGTGATGAAGTTTCTTATTTTTGTAGTAGTAATGTTCATTTACATCCCTCTGATCCATGGAAAGACAAAAATTCTCCACTTGCATCTCAGGACTGCAAGAGGAAGGCCAATTGTGAGGGAGATAAATTCACTCCTACTTTCTTTGTTGTGGATCAAACAATCAATGCAAATAAGGGTGAGGTTGTCAATGGAGATAATATGGTGAAGGAATATTTTGGATCAGATCTATAGGAAGAATAAATATCATATCTGAATTCATCCTTTGAATTTCCCAACGAAGTGGAAGACAAGCCGCCACTAGTTAGGTGTGAACTAGGAAATCTGAAGGAGAAAAATCTAGTGCAAAGGGATGCACACGGTTCTGAATTTTGGACTCTCTTGCAGCATGATGAAGTTGCATCCACATCAGAGGAGAGGATTGAACTCACTAAAAATCCCAAACCCACTATTACCATTGTGGAGAGCTATGAGCCATCTAGTATTGCAGGTGGGAAAGAAAAAATAAAGATTCCAAAAGAGAAGTGCAAGTCACATCAAGAAAATTGCAGGAAAGAAGAAGGGGGTGATTTTCCTCAAGAACCCCACTCATTTCCTTGGCCTTTGAAAATGGATGAAAAGAATATTCAAAAGGATTTACACCTTCTCCAAGACACGCATTCTTCAGTGGCACACCAGTGTTGGATAGCTAGTTCATCGGAAGATCAATCTTCTCTTGAATCCAAGGAGGAGATATGGAAGGCATTGTCTACAATACAAGGGGAATTCCTACAATTTATTTATGATAGATATGATTTGATTGAGCTTTCTGATGTGTTGCATGGAGCATCCTTGAAGGATGGAGAAGAAATTTGCAAGCTCTCACAAGATTTGTTGACCACCCAAGATTCCTTGAAGAGCACTCAATGTGCACTCCAAGAATCCAAGATGGAGATAGAGAAACTTCATGAGAAGTTGCAAAGGTATTACCTACCCTCCTATACACCATTCAGCCATAGTCACAAGGCTGATTGCATTCTTGAACAAAGGGAGGAATCTCACGAGATGGTGGATCATGAGATGCACTTAGATTTGCAGATGCTTATGAAAAGATATGAGGAAGAGAATATTGGACAAGCACTCATTGAGGTTGAGGGGAAGGATGAAGTGTTATTCTCTACCAGAAATATGGATGGTCTCATTCTATATGGATCAGAAAATAAAAGTGCTTATTCATCCATTGATTGGGTGGATAGAGACATATTTGGAATGAAGACCATGGGAGCTAAAAAAAATTATTTCTGCAATAATTTTTTTGTTGTGACTGACATTGTCTTGACATGTGAACAAGAACAAAGACTTATTTTGCAGCTATTATATACCTCCCTTACCCATGCATATGAGGTGCATTCTGATTTTCATGTGCTTGAGGAGTTTGAGGTCAAGCAATATGAAGATCAAGCACGTGCATGGTTCCCAAGAGATTTAGAGTTGCCTCTAGGAAAATGTTGTACAATTTTGGAGGAGGCACATGATCACACTGTCACTTAGAAAACTAATGGAGGAATTTGTGGATCCATTATCTTGATTGATGAGTATTGTAGGGATTTGGCTCACAATTCTTCACCCCACACTTCTATTTCAGCCACATCATGTGGGGATGAAAATTGGGTGAAAGGATTTTTTCTGTTGATGCCACAAGAGGAGCATGATACTTCCACTCTTCCAGTTGAGGTATTGATGGTCAAACCATGTGGTTTGACAAGTGAATTAGTAGTAGCAGAATTATTCCCACCTGAATCATTTAGCATGAAAGTTTTTCTGTCCATTGATTGGGTGGCTAGACACATAATTGAGATGTGTGCACTGGAGGGTAAACATCTTGCTTGTATCAATGGAGAGACATTGGACACATCAAAAAAATTGTATGAGCAATGGCATGAGAATTTATGGCTGCTATATGATGCTTTCAGTATACATGGAGGAGCATGGGATAACCTCCTGTGTATTCATAACAATAGTGACATGAGTTCCAGTGCTAGCTTGCACATGGATTTTCAAACTTTAGAGAGGCTCAAGATGATTTGGTCCCACATTAAGGAATTCCATGTCTGGTGGGAGAGTTTAAAAAAATTTCAGTTTGGCATGGGGAGAGATGAGCTTCCAGTATGGTGGTATGATTTTCATAACCTCATTTTCATCCTCTACAATGATAAAATTGTGTTGTTTATACTGATGGGTGGAAGGAGGCAGATAGAACCATGGGATCCCGGCATTCTTAGGAATGACATAGTTCAAAAGGTGGCAGCAAAATTTGGGTCCTTACAGAGGAGGCAGTGGGATCCGGGAATTCTACTCAGCTACCTTAACTGGGTTAGAATTTTTTCTGAAGGAAGTGGTATAAGGGAAATGACTATGATCAGAGTGGTGCAGCAGAAACATGGTGGAAAAATTTGCAGCACTGTGTGGTGCTTCTGCTTGAGGACAAGCAAACTTGGGAGGGGAGGACTGTCGTATCCCCACATTTTGATCGCCAGAAGTGTCGACCTTTCCTAGCACCAAGGGGGTCAAAAGATGCATTAAATAAATTAACCTAAGATATTTTATTTAAATGTCACTTAGGAGGCATGTACTTGGTATATTAACTGTCATTAAATATTATTATGAAATTAATTAGGTGGAAAATAAGTTTCCATTAATAGGAGGGCCACTTGGGCAAGCCAACATTCCAAGGGAAAATTAGAAACTATATGAAAAAATCAACTAGATAGGAAAATGGAAAGTGCCAAAATATATGACAAAAGTAGTCAAATACAAAAGAGGCAACAATTGACAAAGGAGGGTGCAGTTTCCTTTTTGGAGTTCAGTCATAAAAATAGGAAAGCCAAGAAAAGTTGTCATAGGGAAAAATAGCAACTATGGTTCAAGGAAAGCAAAGTTTCCAAATTGGATGAAGGTGGATGAAAGGGAAACATATTTATTGTCTTACACATGCTAATTTACTCAAGGAGGGAGAATTTGTGGCTAGGGTTAGGGTTTAGAAAGTGGTAACTTGCTTAACAAGTGATTGACTTGCTCAACAAGTCACCCAGGTTTATTTAAAGGCAATTGGAGCTCCATTTCTCAGTTTGGATGTTTATTATGTTGATTTTTATGAAGCTAAGGCTTCCTTTCTTAGTTTTGTGCCTCAGGTTCTTGGGAGATGCGCCCCAAGGTTCTCATTCCCTCTCTCCTCTTCCCTTCTTCTCCCCTTCTCATTGCAGGTTACATTGGAGCTATGGAGCGGCCTCTCTTAGTTGATTCAGGATTTGTTAACAGCCTATAGACATCCATTAAGGTACCTCATATTTCATTAACAGTTCCAATACTTTTCAATATCTAAGGGTTGAAACCTCCATGTCCTTCCTTGTATTATGTCAATAAAATACATTGTAATGATGCACAATGTTGAAGAGAGTGTTATAGTAAATTGATGAGAGAAATTTCAAGTTTATTGGCTGTAATATAATATCATAAACATTCTCTGCAATTTTTATTCAAATCTGGTTTGAAACGGCTGAGATTTACTAATTTTAAGTCAACCTAGTCTATATTTGCATTGGAAAATAACTAGTTTTACTGTAACTTCCATATTTCAACTTTTATGACTCCAAATAACACCATTCTTTTTATGATGAGTCATTAAAAGACATATATAAGTCTCACAAGTCCAAAAAAGAGAATATTAACCCACCTTACTCTATTTGTAAAGGCTTGAATATGGAGCTAGTGAGTTGCTCGGCGAGCTAGTCTCACCTTTACAACTTGCAGAATATTTCCCTTTGCCTCTGATCTATTATTAAACTTAATAAAACTTTCTTTGTGATATATTAATTCTATAACAAACCTCTATAAGTTTCCAGAATCCCCTAGTTGAAACAAACCGAACTACTCTCCTTAGTTTCATGGTTTGGCTGCCCAGAAGCGTGGTAGTAGGTTTCCGCAGTGCAGACTCTAAACACTAAATGGAACCAGATATAAATGTGTTAGGGGAGAGGAAATTCCATGTCTGACATCTCTCTATTTTCTTCCCATTGATCACTCTTGTCCTTTGCAAAATTTCCCAGAAGAAACCCTTGTTTTTCCCAATCCAAGAATGCTCTGTGTGAACCAATTAAAAATTCAGATTTGCTTAAGTAAAATTATAGAATTAAAGTGTTCAAGTCTACACACTAGACTTAGTACATTACATACTACCCACCACCTATGCAACCTAAACCTGCTCCAGCCCCAACTCCTCATGTTCCTCAAGGACGAGTCTACACTCAGCAGAAACTCCCTAATAAACCTACCCTTAATAACCAACTAGGGCAGGGATGATGATAGAGAGGTAGGAACTAGGGAAACAACTAACCTCAAGGGGGCAGTCAAAAACCCAACCCTCCTAAAAATAACGGATTTAACACCCTGCACATAACCCCAAGCATCCACCTCGACATAAGAAGAATCCTTAGTTGTGGACTAAGCATTTGTGTTCCATTTGTGATACTTACAACCATTATACACATCAATGCCCCCATATGAATCGAGGCAGACACTTGTTACAAGATGACAATCAACGTGACCCCAATGTGGTCGCTCCGTCACACCCAAACCCAACACCACAAGGTCCATCGCCTTTAGTGTCATAGAACCCATTACCAAATCAAGGAATGGTTGTAACCCAACCCTTGGTACCACAAAATACCACAACCACTTATGTGGGTCAACCCATTGATCCTAGTTTCCATCACCTTATTACATTGTAATCTGATGTCAACTTACATAATCAACGAAACCAATATGGACCCACCACATAAACCATTAATTCCTCTATAGAATCTACCTCTACCACTATCAATATGTCCTTACATTTTCTGAGACCCCCCATGGATGGGACTGCCAAAGTCCCTAGGTTCCCATTGTGTCACGTCACAAACAACCTCACTGCTAGAGACACTCTCAATTACAGTAATGTCAATGACTTGGCCCAGACTCCTTCTTCCATGTCTACTCTATAAGTATTAATAACTTGTCCTTCGTAACACAAATATTTGTTATCCACTTTATGTGTTGTTAACCCCTCTGATTCTAGGTTGATCACTTTCAAATTAGATCAAGGAGAACCATGGATGCCATCATATGTAGCCTTCTAGGTTCTGATCACTATTTGGAATTTGGTCATTCATTGATGCATCATCAATGAGGGGGAATCCACTTTCATTTTGTCAACATTTTTTTTGGCATAAACTCGAATCCCCAAACCTTCAACCCTCAACCACCCCCTCTATGCTTGCAATGGTCATGTTGGTCAACCATCAAGAATTCTTTCAAATGTCCCCATTGAGTTGGCTAGAAAAACTATGTCGATTGACATCAAGGTTGTTAAATCCTAGTAGATTTCAACCTACTCCTTGGATGTAGTTACATGTATGCAATGCGAGTTTTTTCTTTTATCGTCTTCTGACTCCTAATATTCCCCCATGATGGGAATATTATGACTATCGACCAGTTGACGTAATACGATCTTAAAAAACCATCCACTCTGAGTCATGTCCTTCCTACTATTGACACCACCATCCACAGTGTATCTATCTATTCCCTGTCTATCATTGGCCCGGGCCTATTTAACAACGCCCCTTTGATGGACACCTTTTTCTCCCTCCCACCTCCTCCTTCGATGACTGACATATTAGATTTGTGCACTATCACATCTGGTAACATTGCGACCTCATCACAACCTCAGCTGCAACCCCAACCATAGATACCAGGAAATTATTGGGGTTCATTTACCATACACATGATTCCCTTCCTCTTTCTACCTTCTGAAATTGTGAGTAATCCAATAATGGCTACTCTCAACCTTATGAGATTCATTTTGGGTATTCTAGTGTTGTACCTTGATCCACCCACCCTTCCCCCGGAACCAAACATCGTGTTAACACCAGTCCAACCTATTGATAAAGTATCACGCCCACCTCCTAGTACACAACCAACTACTTCTGCATCGAATCCTATCCCCCCTCCTCCCATGAAGACTGGGGGAAAGGCACCAAAATCCCATGAAGAAGCACATCTACCTCCTACTTGTGCATTATGCGATGTCCTCATCCATGCAACGCAAAATTGTCCCAATTTTCCATTCCTTCGCACCCACATGCGTACAGTAGTCGATACCGATGACACTCAAGTTTTCAATATACCAACCATACATGTGATTAAGAACAAATCGCTACGAACAAACCACCCATGTGCAGTTTGTGGCCTATACGGTCATTATTCCCATCATTTCCCAAAATTCCCGAGTACCGGTCGCTCCTCAGTGACCTTCGCAAGCACTCTGATGGGTCTGAAACCACTATCCTTAAGGATATCCACCCTTCAGCCTCTTCCTCATACACCAATAACACCATTTATACGATCTCTATTTCTAGTAGTTCTTCCCCTTCCTCATTCATGGAAGATCCCTTCGATCTATCTAGGCACTACTTTCACAATGATGAAGAGATCCTCAAATATCTTTCGAATCCTGAATATCCTTGGGATGATATACACCATCTCTCTTTCTTCATCCCTGATGAACCTCCCTCATCGTCAAATCAATTCTTTATCGAAGCGAAAGACTTAATACATGGAAGTGTCGATTGGTTTAAAAAACCAATCCTGGAACCTGACGCATTTGAAGAAGTTAACATGACCAATATCTCACTAACCATTAAATTCGATATCTCAACAAAACCATGGATAGTCTAGGATATTGCACTCAGTGCTTCATGTTCCCCTAAGGATGTCACCAACTACAAAATACTTTGTTAGGAATTCTGTGATATTTTCACTTGGTCCTATACCGAGATGCCTGGGATTGATCCATCTATCATTGAACATCGTATCGACACATGGCCTGATTTTTCCCACTTTTTCCAAAAGAAACAACCCATTCACTCATCAAAGGCCCCCCTTGCCATCAAATATGAGATCGAAAAATTGTGCAAAGCAAGTTTCATATACCCCATCACGTATACCACTTTGGTTTCCAATCATGTTCCCATTAATAAAACACAAGGTACCATTCGTGTAGATACTGACTTTTGTGACTTAAAATTGGTTTGTCCCAAAGACAAATTTCCCACTCCTTTTATTGACCAAATCATCAATGCGTGTGCTATTAATGAAGTCTTTTCCTTGATCGACAATTTTTCTAGTTATAACGAAATCCACATCCGCAAAGAAGATCAGTACAAAACCACTTTTACTACCCCCCGGGGCACTTTTTCATATCGTGTCATGTTGTTTGGCCTTCAAAATTATTTTCATGTCCCCTCCCCTCATCTAGACGACAGAGGGGACATGACTATAACTGTTTCTACTATCAAACCCGAGAAATCTATTCCCCATGAACATAAACATAAAAATGCATTGAAATAAAATATACACAGATGCATAATGCAATGATATACAAGGGAATCAAATTCATTTCAACACATTCCACATGTTCATAATATTCATTAAAACAAATACAATTTCAAGATTAAATACAAGAGAATACTTATCTTGAGAATAAGTTGTCCTGCAACTAGCTATGTCGGTGCAACGTTCCACCCAACCATAGGCCAGTGAGCTCATCAATATCTCAGCACCACTTCCACCCCTGAGCTGGGCATGATTTCCACAAGGAACTAGGGAACAACAGGCTCATACATAGCCAAAACATATCAAAACTCAGCCAAGCCAATCTACACTTGGGTTTATCAGGCTGCTAAGGCAGTGGAAAGGTTGAATTGTTAAGCTTGTGATCTCAACCACAGAGCTACGGACATATGCACAAGATCTATATAGCTTGGCATTCCACAATACCTAAACACCCAACACAAGGAAGTATTCCCTTCAATGCTACACAGTCCCTCAGGCCATACCTTCCCTTCCAGTGCTCTTCAGGGTGTGCATAGAAGATTTTCCAGCCCCTCTTGATATGTCTGTGAGGTTCCTCTCTTCACTAGGTTTATCAAGCCAATTTTGGGCCCCTTCCACTCCTATTTCTTTCATACCAAAATAGGGATGCACACAACAACAAAATACAAATGTTGGGCATGAGGGAATACATTTTGCAACAAAAAATGGATTGATAAATGGGGAAATCAACCTTGGGTGAGAAAACTCAAGCTTAGCAAATGTTTATGGGAAAAAACGACCTCTGCAAAACCCCAAGTCATGAATTTGAACTCATAAAATGTCTATGGGAATTACAGGAGAAAAATCAACCTCCCCTAACCCCAAAATCATGAATATCTATTGCACATTCACTCAACAACACAAAAATGAGTTTTCCCAACCATGGAAATGAAGGAAACAACAGAAAAGTCTGAGGGAAAACGCCCAGCAAGCTCCTCCTGCATGAGGAATACCAAAAACATGAATGAGGAATGGGCGAGGAAATGAATTTCTAGGTGATAACGTTCACATTAAGTCAAAATTCGATTTCCAAAAATGGATGGCTTCCCCAATACGAATTTGACTGCCATACTCTTCCATTCCCAAACATTAACAACCTCAACCAATTTTTGGAAGAAATAAATGATTGGGTACAAAAGAAAAAAATGGTAGTTGACGTTTTATGGGTTATTCCATTGAAATTTTTCTTTACACTATTGGCTCAAGGGTTTGAATAATTTTCCTCTCTATTCCTTTTGAAATCATGCCCCTGTCTCTTTTGTTTCATTGACATAGCTAGTTGTGAGAATCTTTATTAATTGCATATTTACGTGATGTCTCGTTTTTATAATATGCCTGGCTAGCACGATAACCACATGCATCAATTTTAATTTCTGATACACAAAACTCTAAATCCATGGTGGGGCATTGGCCTTGAGCTCCTCACCATGATTTAATAAGAATATTTACAGCATATACAATTATAATGCAATCAGGGTAAAAAATGGGATATTACAATGATGGAGCCATTTTTCAGTGAGCCCTGTCCTTTTACTTCCATGACCTTGTTCACATTATCTTGGTCTATTTAGACAACCTCACAGCTCGATTGCGAAAGCGGTCCTAACATTTGGACGACTTACGGAAAGTATTCCTTCGATGTCCCAAATATAATGTCCGCTTAAACCACTTCAAGTGTGTGTTCTGTGTCCCAGTCAGTCATTTATTACGGTTCATCGTGTCTCAGAAATGGACTACTGTGGATTCTTTAAAGGTTCAATCCATTTTGAATCTTCCTCCTCTACGTACTCTGTGCCAATAGTAGAGCCTTCAAGGCAAGTTCGATTTCCTTCATTGGTTTATTTTGGATTATGCAACGAAAGTCCATGGATTCTTACACTTGCTCTGTACCAACATTCCTTTTGTGCGGGATGAGCAAGCGCAAGCCTCTTTCGATGCATTGAAACAAGCTTTGAATTTATCTCCCTTGTTAACTCCTCCCTAATTCACCAAGGATTTTATCCTCTATGTGTTGGCATCTGAAAATTCCATCAACGGAATCTTAGTCTAAGAAGATGATGCTCGTCAAGAGCATGTGATCTATTATGTGAGTTAGAAAAATTCCAAACCACCTTTATGTTACTCCCATGAAGAGAAAATGGCCCATGTCATCGTCTTTTTGGTGTAGAATCTACATCACTACATTCTCATGAGCCGAACTCGAGTTGTGGCTGATTCCAACACCATGTGTTATCTCTTGAGCTGAGGCCTTGTCTAAGGTCATGCCGCCAAGTGGATTTTCGTTCTCCAAGAGTACAACTTGGAATTTTTCACACCCAAAAGAAGAAAAGATTTGGCATTAGCTTATTTGATGGCCGACTTCCCATCATCGTCTACCTTTCCTGCTATCACAATCACTCTCCCTGATGAATTTTTATTTGTCATCTCTACAAAATACTCATGGTATTGGGGCATCCTCCTCTACTTGTGCACACATAAATTTGGGCCCCATTTAAGCCATGACTATCATCGTCACATCCAACACCAAGCTACTTGATATCTCCTTATTGGTGATGTCTTGTACCGCCATGGTGTGGACACCATACTGTTTCATTGCCTCATCCATGATGAAATCGAACAAGTACTAAATGACTGTCATAGTGAAACCTAGGGTGGCCATTTCTTTGGTTTTGCTACCCCTCAAAATATCCTTCACATTGGTTATTTCTGGCCCACCATATTTTCCAATCGCATTCATGTAGTTAAACACTACAACAATTTCCAACTCTTTTCCCCAAAGGCAAGGACACCTCCTGTGTCTCTGCATCCTGTTGTCACAATCAGTCCCTTATGAAAATGGGTGATTGAATCCATGACCTGTAACCCTCCTTTGGTTGGAGGCCATAAATACATCATTGTGGTCATTGATTACATCACCAAGTGGGTCGAGGCCATGCCTACCTTCAATTGTAAGGTTGATACTATGACACTCTTCTTTTTTAACAATTTCATTGTTCGTTTAGATATCCCCCTCCAACTAGTATCAGACCACGGTTCTCACTTCGAGGACATTTTTTGGACAGAGATCTCCACTATGTTGAAATTTAAACACCAGTAATTCTTTTCTTATTACCCTTGGGGCAATGTCAAATTTGAGGCTATCAAAAATATCCTATAAACCATGCTCCAACGAATGGTGGACAAAAACAAGACCAACTCACACTACTTGCTCTTTTCTGCCCTCTCGGCCTATCGAACATCGAAAAAAAATTCCATTGGTTTTATCTCATTTCATTTACTCCATAGTGTGGATTCGGATATTCCCATTGAATGACAGATTTTGTCACTCTACCTTGGCATTGATCTTCTATCTGATACTTCAATATTGCAAAAACTCCTACTTATGCTTGAACAAAATGATGACTACTACCGCACTACTCTCCAAATGATTGAAGTGGCTAAGATACGCTCAAATTTCCATTATGAATCCCACGTCCACCCACACACCTTTAATGAGGGGGAACTTGTCCTCGCCTATTACCAAGCCCATGATAAGAGTAGAAAAGGGAATTTCAAATCCATGTCACATGTCCCTTATGTCAAACATTGTTGTCTTGGAAAGGGGTCATACCTCTTTGTTGGCGTCGAGGGTCACCTCTTGAAGAATCCAAACAATGCGCTCTACCTCAAGAGATTCTATGCCTAAGTCGACCAGCCTGAATACCCTTCTATATATTTTCATTCTTGTTTTCCATCATTTTTACCACGAGTCTCACAGTTTATTTCCTTGGTTGTTCCAAATGGATCCTACCTTACCCTCCTATGTTGGTTTCACTGATGGTGTAAGTATATGGTCTCCTAATATTGCCTCAGTTGCATACCTCCTTGTTGATGCCTACGATCACCTCTTGAAGAATCCCAACAATGCACTCTACCTCAAGAGATTCTATGCCTAAGTCAACCAACCTGAATACTCTTGTATCATATATTTTCGTTCTTGTTTTCCAATGTTTTTACCACGAGTCTCAAAGTTTGTTTCCTTGGTTGTTCTAGATGGATCCTACCTTACCCTCCTATGTTGGTTTCACTGATGGCATAAGTATATGGTATCCTAATCTCGCCTCAGTTGCATGGGTCATTTATTCCCCATCACATGAGTTGATACATATCGATGGAATGCATGTTGGTTTTGCTACCAATAACCAGGATGAGTATGATGGTGTTGATGGTCCCTTGACTATTGCCATTCACTTGGGTATTCGTCACCTTGATGTCTCCCTATAATACCAGCTGATTGTTTCCTAGTTAAATAACTGCTACCAGGTACGTGATCCCCGCCTCTTTATAAATTTCATGTGCACTAGACACTTGGTTATACATTTTGAATCCATTTCAATCATGCATGATCCAAAAATCTCAATAGTGTAGCAAAACAAATGGCTAATGAAGTTCTAGTGTGTCATATCAATCATCACATATAAGAAATAAACTACGTCATGCATCATCATATAGTGATGCATACATATGTCATATACATCATATAGGCATCATTATCATCATAACAAGAGACCCATAAAACCCATAAAAATACAAAATTATGCATCCACAAGAATTCATATCATAAATATCATATTTGGTACAAAAAATAGAATCTCCATAGGCTTTCTAATCTGAACATACATATAATACAAAGTTCCCCATGCTCAAATGCATTGGGGGGAATATCACAAGCTATTGGTCTAATTCATCCTCCTTTGACTCTATGTCCTCCTCAATTTCCTCCTCCTAATCCAATATCTCCTCCTCCATCACCACGTCTCCTTCTTTTGTCGCTCTAACATACTCAGCAACAACCAAAATCCTTCTCATCAGAGAGATACACTCCAGAGAAGCTCTGTAGCATGTGATGATCAGATCATCATCTAGGTACTACCACCCATCATCGGTGACCCCCTCCAATAGTCACTCCACATATATCCACAATGATTCTAACGTTTCACTCCACCGCCTCATTATCACGTGAGTGGGTGGATCTAACCCCTCCACCCTGCCCCTACGTTGCTGGTATCTCGCTAGAGGGTGTGGTCCTATGTCTGCACATGCACACATTATTTCATCAGTATCTATCACATGTATGATCTAACTACCACCATGCTAGTAAACTATATATGACTAAAACCATAAAGAGTCACATATGCGTATCATTAGGTCCCCAAACCTTTCCACAAGGTTGAGGCATCTCCAGATCTCTCCAACAGTCCATTCCATCGTATGGATAATCCTCAATGAGGATAGGAAGGTTTTTTCACTATGCAAATAGATATCGGGTGAATAAATTACCTACCAATATGCCTCTCTACATAATCATCATCTCACACTACTACCTCATACAAGGCTCACATGGTCCCCATCATCTCAATTTTTCGTTCGACCGGGAAAATCGGACCCCTTATGTATTGGCATGTTCATGATCCCTCTACTCCATCGATACTACAAACTTGGCATTATTTTACCACCCTTCATCGTCCCGCAAAGAGGCCCCACTAGTGCTCCATTGTTATTTTTTCTCCTTGTCAGTCATGATCCCAACATCACCTCTCTCAGTACATCAAACACTTCCTCCTTACGTGATTAACCATTACGTAGTTTTTGTTAAGCTCTTTTCTAACTACTTAAATAATGAAAAGATTGTCGATCATGCTTACTTCCTTTCACGCTCATTGAAGTATTTGAAATGGTGTATATGTGGTATCGTTTATCCCCCTTTTTAGACTAAATAGACCAATTAAAGAAAAGGAACACCTTATCACCTTCTGGCTAGGAATGTTTCCATTTGTATCCTTTTATGTTTTTTTTGGAAATTTGGACCGTACTCTATGCAAAACCGCACTTATGGGTTGTATTTAAGCTCTTTTCTATCCCTCTAATAAAGAAAATATCGTCGATCAAACTTGGTTTCGTTCATGCTATTAAACATATTTGAATGGTTGTCAAATTAGTATAGGTTTAACCTTTTTTGGCCTGGTTGGATTACCAACGGAAAATAATTCTCTCTACCCCTTTCAGTTGGGAGAGTTCTCCTTTGTACACTTTTATCCTTTTTTGGACTTAGGAGACTACTATATGAAAAAGAAACCCACTGGAGTCTTCTTCATGTTTTCAGACTCTCTAAACATGAAAACACCATCGAGCATTTACCATATTGGGCTCGACAAAAATCCATGAGACAGTATCATACTAAGAATACTTCTATCGCTTATTTGAGCTCCTTGAACTATGAAGAAGGCCCAAACGATGCCTTTCGGTTCCCACATATATTGCATATAGTCTCACATTATAATAGCTTTCCCCAATTGGATCTCCTTTGTTTAGAGTAATCTACGATGAGTTTCCCTTGGATCCCCTAGATATCACTCATACAGTTACTTCCCCAAGTATCTCCCATTGCAGTCATCTCCCTAATCCCATAGCTATGATTCCCTACCCATGAGTTAGTATCATCTTCTATCATTTCAGCCCTACCATTAGACTCTAAAAAAGGAAGTTTGAGTCCCTCGTACTCCCATGCCCCTATTCCACATTTAGTGTCTCAATCCCCTTATTGCTCCATATCTCTAATTGTCCCCTTCATACTTATATCAAGGAAACCTCATTTCCTTAGTAGTTGCAGTTCTCCCTCTATCAACGTCAACACATCTATCCCAAAGGATAGACCCAGAGGTCCCTATATCTTGGTTTCATCCACATCATTGATGATTTCCTTGGAGCGCTTGAAAGGAGTCCTTAGTTCCTTTTGGTTTGGATGTGTATCACATACTCAACCTTCAGCTACACTATCACACCGTTGAGATTAATACAGGGTATTGGTTCCTTCATTATTTGGTTGAAGATCCCGGTTGTCAATCGACTCTAGCACATTGGTGAGTCTATTTTTAGGACCCATACAGTTTCATGCCCCTTGTGATCTCTAGGTTTTGTTGCTAATATTGTTCGTAAGCCCCTCAGTATCATGTTTCCATGTATCTACAGTATCTGATTTTGTTTATTGTACCTCAGAGATTCTGGCTCTCAGTCATTAAGTCCATACAGTTATGTACACCTTCATATTCAACAGAGCATCAGCTTTTGTGACATTTCATTCCAAGAGAATTCCATTGTTTCTATGTGTCGTTATTGTTTGTTATAAGTCAAGTTTGAGAAATCCCTTGCACCACGAACTCTAGCCTTAGATCTGACTAATATAAGGTAGGTGATTTTGCACGTAGGAGGGGAGAAATCCCCACTACAATCCTGATGTAAAATATTGATGACAAACAAATATATTTTTAAGCTATTTCTTACAAATACTATAAAATATCTTGTTCTTCCTTCAACATTGTTAGCTACAACTTTTTTAACTCTATAAAATATCTTGTATTGTTTGGAGAATATTCTTGCATACATTTTGGAGCTTGAAAATAGAGTATTCCTTCTAACTTGATAGTTCTTATTTTTGGCATAGAATGTTTCTATTTAGTCTCACTAGTATCACTTTTCATCATTTTTCTTGAAGCTTGTGCATTTGGAACACATCAGTGGCCTTCAATACTTGGGCATCACGGACAATAGTATTTTCTCCAATAGTTTTTTCCCTTTTATTTTTTCCCTGGAAATTTTCTCGTTGTCATAGCTCCCATGATGTAGTGTTATAGAGTTGAATTCAAATTTGGTAGCCCAAGTAAATCTTGAACTTCAATCTGCTTCTATTTCTCAAGGAGAGAAACAATACATTATGAGAGTTCCATCTTATCATCAATTACCTGCAAATCTAGAACAGGCTCTGATTCGACTTCAATACATACCTAGTTGACAATTCCTTATGTTCTTTTCTAAACATCTTTCTTTTTGGTGCAACGATAATTGTATGCTCTATCCCTTGCTTTTAATTTTTTGTGGCTTCATCCCCACTTCCATCACTTCCTGCTTCATTAGAATTTTTCTTGTTGCTATCGATAAGTAGGCTAGCAATATTCTTTGTAATTCTAGAATATGTACCCTTAGATTTATTTGCAACACATCCCATTTGAGCTATTATTGGTTCATCCACAATCCACATCCTAAAGGTTCTTAGTAATTCCTTTTTTCTTCTTAGGGAAATGAAAATATTTAGTTTTCTTACCTTTTGTCTAATGTTTGAAATTTGTACTTATTAAATTATGAGTGTGTTCTTGGGTATCATGTTTCTTGACCATGCGGGTAGAACTAGAACTATACACATGATCCTTTTGAACAAGTTTGTTTACAATGTGTGTTAGAAAACAGGACTGCAGAGAAATAACACATATACAGTTAAATCATTAAACAAGATTCAAAACACATTAAACACATTACAGAGAGACACAGATATAACGTGGTTCACCCAAACAATGGGCTACGTCCACAAAGAAATTGCCAGTCCTTTTATTACAGTCCAAAAAGATGAATGGATACAACCTACAGCAAAACTGTTGCACTTCCTCTTCACGCTCTCACAGTATCTCCCACACAATCACAGAGATTGTTTACAATACAAAATAATACCATACACAGTTGTGTTACAATGCTTTGTTTTATAGGGGAAATACCATGGGAAAATACTACGGTTAACCCAATACCATGGGTCCACAAAACTGTTGGCCAACACACATCCCCAAGGCAGGGGGAATGAGTGTACAGTACACCTGGGGTACAAACACAACTAAATAATATCTCTGGATCTGGAATATCAGGCTCCATAACCAACAATCTCCCACTTGGATACTGATCACAAAAACTCCACCGCTACTGCACTTGCTGGAATATGCTCTGGACCTTGGACTTGGAAAAATTCTTATTTTCACCTTCATGCTTGAAGGCCAATAGAAACCGAGCAGGAACTCAGTTTCTCTCCAGTTACTCCCTTTGTCAACATGTCTGCAGGATTCTGGCTAGTATGTATATTTTCCAGTTTTAATATTTCTTCATCTAGAACAGATCTTATGAAGTGGTACTTGAGATGTATATGTTTAGTCTTCGAATGAAAGGTTGAGTTCTTTTCAATATGAATGGCACTCTGGCTATCACTGTACAACCTACTATTCTCCTGCTTCTTACCCAATTCTTCCATGAACCTCTACAACCAAATCATTTCCTTACTAGCCTCTATAGCAGCAACACACTCTGCTTCCGTTGTTGAAAGTGCAACAACCTGTTGCAGTTTTGAAATCCAACTTACTCTTGTTCCACCCATAGTAAACACATACCATGTGGTGCTCCTCCTGTTGTCTTTATCACCATCCATATCTGCATCAACATGTCCCTGCAGAACAGTGTTCGAACCTCCAAAACATAACGCATGTGAAGTGTTACCTCTCAAATACCTGAGAATCCACTGTACTGCTTTCCAATGCTCTTTACCTAGATTATTCATATACCTGCTCACAACTCCCATTGCATGTCCAATATCTGGTCTTGTGCACACCATGGCATACATCAAGCTTCCAACCGCTGATGAATAGGGAATCCTAGACATGTAATCTATTTCTTCCTATGTCTCTAGACACATCTCCTTACTTAGTTTGAAATGGCTAGCTAAAGGTGTACTAACTAGTTTTGCATTCTGCATTCTAAACCTCTGCAACACCTTTTCTATGTACTCATCTTGAGACAACGTCAATTTGCAATTTTTCCTGTCTCTTGTTATTCATACCAAATATTTGCTTTGCAGCACCCAAATCCTTCATCGCAAATGAATTAGCTATTTTTCTTTTGAGCACATTTATATCCTGCATGTTAGCCCCTACAACAAGCATGTCATCCACATATAATAACAAGATAATATATCTTCCATTATCTATCCTCTTGAAATAAACATAGTGGTCAGAATGACATCTATAATAACCTTGTTATGTCATAAACTTATCAAATTTTAAATACCACTGCCTTGGAGCTTGCTTCGGGCCATACAAGCTCTTCTTCAACCTGCAAACCAAATTATCCTTACCTTTCACCTCATACCCCCTTGGCTACTGCATATAAATCTCTTCCTCCAAATCCCCATGGAGAAAGGATGTTTTTACATCTAATTGTTCAAGATGCAAATATTCTACCACCATTAGACTTAAAATAGTTCTAATTGAAGTCATTTTAACAACAAGAGAAAATATTTCATCAAAGTCTATACCTTTCTTTTGTGTAAACCCCTTTACAACAAGTCTAGCCTTATACCGCTTCTTGCCTCCATCTTCTTCCTTCAACTTGTAAACCCATTTATTTTGCAATGCCCTTTTTTCTGCAGGCAACTTAACCAAATCCCAAGTCCGGTGTCTTACCAATGAGTCCATCTCCTCATCCATGCCTTGCTTCGACTTCTTTCTAGTTTCTACCTGCATTGCTTCTTCATAACATTCTGGTTCACCAGAATCAGTCATCAATAAATAATACAGTGAAGGAGAGAATCATTCAGGGGGTCTACTTAACCTAGTAGACTTTCTTGTAGTTGTAGGAGTTCCAAGTACCTACTGCTGCTCTTGATTTTCTGGTGCCTTTGGAACTTCATTTTCTTTGATTTCATCAAGCATTGTGTACTCTGTGTTTTCCTTTTCCACTTTATTTCCTGCAACTGATCTTTGTACATGACCTTTTCATTGAATACTACATCTCTACTCCTAATGATTTTCCATTTTTCATAATCCCATAAATGATAACTAAAATTATCAACCCTGTATCCAATAAAGGTACATTTCTTGGATTTAGCTTCAAGCTTTGTTCTATCATCTTTATCAATATGGACAAATGCTTCACAACCAAAAGTTATTAGAAATGATTATTTTACATGTTTACCTGTCCATGCCTCCTTTGGAATGACACCATCCAAAGCACTTGAAGGCCCTCTGTTTATTAAATAAACAACAGTGTTTACAGCATTAGCCCAAAACTATAAGGGCAACCCTGCATGCAATCTCATAAACCTTGCACGCTCCATGATCGTTCTGTTCATCCTTTCTGACATGCCATTTTCTTGTGGTGTTCCAGGGACTGTCTTCTCTCTGTGAATCCCAATGTGTGAACAGTAACTGTCAAACTCCTTGCTGCAGTACTCACCTCCATTTTCATATCTAAGACATTTCAACCTTTTTCCTGTCTCATTCTCAGCCAAATATTTCCACTTCTTAAAAGTATCAAACACATCAGATTTATGTCTAATGCAATAAACCCAATTTTTTCTAGTTGCATCATCAATAAAAGTAACATAATAATGAGATCCACCAAGAGATTGTACCTGAGTTGGTCCCCAT
>LPNX010558954.1:19836-42539 GCA_001517045.1 Pseudotsuga menziesii
CAACACCACACCTATTTTTGTGGAAGCTATAGAGATAAAATAATCAGTATTATGTGAACATAAATATAACGTACCTATCCTATCTCATTTTGCTATTACCATTGATCCTTTAGTGACCTTCCACCACTTTTTTCCAAACATAAACAAATAGTCACCATATCCCAACTTCCCTGTTGAGATCAGATTTCTTTTCATAGCAGGAATGTGCCTTACATCTTTTAGCAACCAGTCATTTCCATTATTTAACTTAATCTGTACCTTACCCTTTCCAACAATTTTACATGGTCCATCATCCCCCAATAGCACATGCCCAAAATAACCTTGAACATAATCATGAAATAATTTCCTATGGGGTGTAGCATGACATGAATCCCCTAAATCTACTTCCCAGTAATCACTAGTATTATCTAATGCAAGAATCAAAGCATCTTATAACACATCACCTGCTACATTCGCTTCCTGAGTAGTCTCTTGTTGTCTGACTCCTTTCTTATTTGGAGCTCTGCAGTCTTTCTTCAGATGTCCTTTCTTACCACAGTTCCAACACTCTATTTTTTTGAATATGGACTTGGATCTTCCCTTTCCAAACTTTCCATGGTTACTTGGGCTCTTTCCTCTCTCCTTTTGTCTCCCTCTGCTCTCCATGGTCAACGCATTACCTGATGTCCCACCTGTGCTTTTTCTTCGCATTTCCTCTCTAATAATAACACCAACAACATCATCAAACTTCAGAGTGTTTGAACTAGAGACAGAGTTACTTACAGCCATGACCAAGGTATTCCAATTTTTTGGCAATGAACACAAGATTAGAAGATCCCTAACCTCATCATCAAAGTTTACTTTTACATAACTTAATTGACTGATAAGTGTATTAAACTCATTTAAATGATTGACAATAGATCCACCTTCCGACATCTTCATATTAAATAAACGCTTCATTAAAAATACCTTGTTGGAAGTCGAAGGTTTTTCATAGAGCTTACCCAATGCACTCATCACACCCTCTATTGTTTTTTCTTTTGAAATATTGAAAGCCGCCGACAAAGCCAGGCACAACCGTATTGTTCCTAGTGCATTTCTATCAAGAACCTCCCATTCTTCATCCTTAATAGTCGTCGGCTATTTTTCTTTTCCGCCCAACAGTAGGTACATATCCTTCTGGTACATATAGTCCTCCATTTGCATCTTCCATAACTGATACTTTTGGCCGTTAAATTTCTCGACCCTAAACTTTCCCTCTTTCACCATTTTTCCCACTCGAACCAGAAACTCTTTTTTCCTGCAAGTTTATCAGCCAAGTATACCTTTTGGCTCTGATACCAATTGTTAGAAAATAGGACCGCAGAGCAATAACACATATACAGTTAAATCGTTAAACAAGATGCAAAACACATTAAACACATTACAGAGAGACAAAGATATAACGTGGTTCACCCAAACGATGGGATACGTCCACAAAGAAATTGGCAGTCCTTTTATTACAGTCCAAAAATATGAAGGCATACAGCCTGCAGCAAAACCGCTGCACTTCCTCTTCACGCTCTCACACTCTCTCCCACACAATCACAGAGATTGTTTACAATACAAAATAATATCATACACAGTCATGTTACAATGCTTTTTTTATAGGGGAAATACCATGGGAAAATACCACAGTTAACCCAATACCATGGGTCCGCAAAATTGTTGTCCAACACACATCCCAAGGTAGGGGGAATGAGTGTATAGTACACCTGGGGTACAAACACAACTAAATAATATC
Source organism: Pseudotsuga menziesii (assembly GCA_001517045.1). Taxonomy (NCBI): domain Eukaryota; kingdom Viridiplantae; phylum Streptophyta; class Pinopsida; order Pinales; family Pinaceae; genus Pseudotsuga; species Pseudotsuga menziesii. The sequence continues at coordinate 21,599 of LPNX010558954.1, forward strand.
TTTGGATCTAGAAGATCAGGCTCCACAACCAACAATGTGATCCCCTTCATTGTTTCCAACTCCTTCCTTCTTTAACTCATGTAACATCCCAAAAATTTATTTTAGATTAGTTAAGATATTAGAATACTAAGTTATCTATTAGGACCAAATTAATTAATAAGCAGGTTCCTGAAAAAATTAGTAATGTAGCCCTAAAATTAGCGAGTTTGGGTAGCTTTCAGTGGCCAAGGGAATAATTTTTTTGGAAAATCCATTTCTCTAGGTATGGTATTGACTTTCTCGATATGGCATCACTTCAATGTGTGTATTTATTTATAAATTGAATTGTTTAGTTATGGTTTTTTTCTTATATTTTTAAGTGTAAAAAGGATCTAATTTTAGTTATCAATTAGAAAATATTTTATGATTGTGCCCATGTATATTTTCAATTTCAAGCACTCCATTCACCACAAGTTAAACACATATAAGTGAAAAAAATTCCTCAAGCTTCCTCTTCATGTCATTCGTAGACAAATGGACTTTCCCACTAACAGTCATCACCATTGAAATTTATTCTGGTTTTTTATGCTACATCGATTCCCTAGAATATTTGTCTTCTACCCTTGGTCCATTCATCTCTAGTATACCAATGATCCTTTCATGTTGTCCAGATCTCAGTCTTATGATAAAAATGCTATTAGTAATGTATCTAACCAGTTTTCATAGAGAACTGGATAATTAAGTTTGTTGCTATAGGAAACCTCACTGAATCATGTTTAGAAGACACTTAGATTTAGAAATAGGACCTCTTGCTACTATTAGATTTATCATGTCTCCTTAGAAGATGGATATTTGGGGCTACAGTAAAGTCTTGAAATGGTGCTAGTTGCTACAGGGAACACTAAATGCTATAGGTATAAAATAAACCACAAAAAAAGTGTTCATTAGCCACTGAAAGCTACCAAAAATTGCTAATTTAAGGGTTATATTATTAAGTTGATAAAGTACCTACATAAAAATAACCCTATATGTTTTTCCACTTCCTTTTTGGAGGTGAGTTCCAAGTTTATATGTTGTATGAGGGCATGATCAAGCTCAAAACATGCCCAAAATTAACTTATATTGGAAATTTTTAAATTTAGTGAAGTTGGATCCTCGGGCATGAATGAAATCAAATGTGAAAGAAGATTGTAAAAGAGAGAGAAGCTATTCAGTAAACTTTGATCAATTATTCATGGAAAATTAAACACGCGTGAAACCAAAATTGAAAGAATAACATTACATCCATTAATTAGTTAATAATATGTAATACAATGGTGTTACAAATAGGAGAATTTGAATGCCTTAGATATGATTTGAATCTACCAACCGGGATTGACTCTGGAGCTAACTCGGCATGGGAAAATCACCACTAGAGATCACTAATGAAACTCCAAATCATTGAATTAGTTCACAACCAGTTAACTGATTGATTTAGGTGAGAAAAGGTGACCTACTTTCCTCAAATCATACAAAGTGATGCTAGGATGATTGAGAGTGAACTCACTGATGGAAATCAAAGCATAACTGGACATATAAATGAACACCGACTAGGATCAATTGTTGTTGATTGATGGTGGCACTCAGAATGGGTTTCTAAATTATAGGTATTTTTCCTTGGATCTACTAAACTCCTTCAGATTGGCTCATTAATTGTTAGGTGGCCCCTCAAGTGAGCCCCACATGCAATAGTGAAGTGACAATAATCTCCTAATATAGGAAAATACAATTAGACTATGGTGGTCAAAGGGAGGATTAATTAATCACCCTAACACCCCAACTTAATCCTAACTTGGACAAACTGAGCCCTAGAAACTAAGACCAAAGGTTACTCATCTAATCTAAATGCAAAAAATGACTGCTTAACAAACTGAAGAAAATGGGGAAAACCTCATGGGAACACCCCCCCGCCCCTCAAAATAAGAACGAAAAAATAGGATCAAGATTTCACATCAAGAGAAAATGTATTCTTGAATAAAAAAATTATGAAAATATTTATGCAACGTGCATCTCTGTGGAGCAGTAATGCAATGTGATGGTCCTTGTGTGCACTAGTTTCCTAGTACTGTGCATGTGAACCTCTCCTCCTTCTTCCAATTTGATGACAGATAGGAGAAGAAATGTTTCCTTTGTCTCTTCTTTCTAGAGGAAGAGTGACATGATCCAATTTGTTCTTCAGTGAGAAGAATATTTTATCAAACCTTATCATCATGTAGCATCTCTCTAGGAGTTTGTAGCACCTCTATCAAAGAATTGAATCTGTTTGAAATAGTGCAGGGCTCTCTCTTTGAAACTGAGATATTTTTCTCCTCATGTCACAATACTCTCCAGTCATGTTCCCATCTTCCTCAATAACCTTTTGATCTGGCTTAGGCAAAGGATTCGAACTAGGGACTAGATATATATCTTGATCCAATTGAACTTCATCTTCAATTCTATAAACTGATTCAACTTGGTCCTATGCTTCAGATCCTGAATTGGAAACATTAATGGAAATATTATCATGTGAAAAAGGTTTAGGTATAATGGTTTTACATTCCCTTTCAAATGACAGCTGAGATTCCACTGGATTTGAGTATGGCAGAAATTGTGAGAATGCATATGCCTTGGAGGCATGGTTTGCAACACCTTTTGTTATAAGTTTCCCAGTTGAGATATCTGAGATCTCCACGTAGTCCATACCAAATACCAGTCACTTTGGTGAGACTGTACGAGTCATCTAGTATAGAGACAACAAATTTGCATCTAAGGAGGCACATAGAGGAAATTCTTGAACACTCAATGTTCTAATTTGATTGAACCCTTTCCTTCAACTTGGATTTGAGTGGAATCTCCCATGTGAATACTTGGGCCATCAGTAAATTGTAATGAAGAGAATTATTCTTTGAATGCAACCATGTGATTGTTTCCTCCTAAATCAATGAGGAAGGAATGATATTTTAAAAATCCATCCTTTAGTTCATGGCATCTCTAATGATCTCCGATCTTATCTCCAATTTCATCCTTCATTATTCCTTCAGGAAGGGAAATATTGTGTTGCTCAAGGAGTCTTGAAATCAAATCAATTGTCTTATTCATACAAATTTTCTTTTTATGGTTTCCTTTCTTGTGTTAGGATTATTATTATTCCTCCCTTTGTCTCCTTTGACCACATAAAGTCTATTTGTTTAATTTCCCTAGCTTATAAGGAGGTCTCATCACGTCACCAATGCATGGGGGACATGAATAGTGGACATATCCCACTTGTTGCACCTATCTGCATGCATTTTGGAGCTCCATGGATCAATCCCTATTTTAAAGGAACCCACTCGGAATGCCACCATCAGTGTCCAACAGTTCACCCCAGTAGGTCAATAATTATCCTTAGTTGAACTCTGACCCCCATCAATTAGATCGCTTCCAGTATCTCTAGCACCAGTTTGTATGATTCATGTGAATATAGGTGCCTTCATTCACCTAACTGCTTTAGTTAACTGATTGTAACTAATTGTAACTAATTATAACTGGTTATTAACTGAATTTGTGATCTGTAGTTGCACTAGTTATCTATAATGGTGATTTTCCCATTCCTAGTTAGCTCTAGAGTCAGTATAGGTTGGTAGATTCAACTACCTAAGTAGGTATTCAAATTATTCATTGATGTTGTATTTTATATTCACCCATAATGTGAATAATAAATCAATGGAATATTTATCATATTGTTCTTCAATTATTCTTCTCTTATTTCTCTTGTGCAATCTATGTGAAGACCATTTTTGTCCCAGGATATGCCTATCCGAATCTAATATCTTGCAATGGGAGCACTTTCCCTTGTCAAACCTCTAATGTTTTTCCTTCTTAGATCCTGTGGCTACTTCTGCTGGATCAAAATATTCTTTAGGTTCAAATTCAATGTTCCTCTTCTCCTTTCCTTTCTTCTTCCTCCTTAATTGTCGATTTTTTGTCTCACCAACCAATAGAGATTGATTTGTGGAGGCTATGATGGCTCCCATATGTATCATATTATCTTGTTCCTGGATTAGATATTTTGTGAAGGCATCAAGGGATGGGATTCTCCAATCAGGAGTTTCCAGTCTCTCAGAGTGAAAGATGGATACAAAAATTGAGAATTTTGGATCAAGTTTGCTCGGAATGGAGAGCACCAATTGCTCATCCTTCTTCTCAATCCCGCACTGCTTGCATTGCATGACAAGAGATTTAAATTTTGAGAAAAATTGATGTATAGATTCGAAGTTGTTGGTTTGTAGTGTTATCATCTGATTCTCCAAAATATGGCCCCTCGGCTCATCCTTCTTCCCAAACAAGTATTCATGATTATCCCATACTTCCTTTGGTGTTCTCAATCCATCAAGGTGAAAGAGTAACTCCCTATAGATGTAGATGCACATGAATCCAAATGATTCATCCAGCTTGTTTAGATAATTTGAATTTTCAAGAAGCTAATGGGTTTCTAGCTCTCTTCCCATGGTGACCCTATACAGAACCTTATTGTGCAAGACTATCTGCATATCATCCCTCTCCAATCAATATAGTTGAAGGGTGTGAGGATTCTGAGTGTCAAATTTGTTGAATTCTTCATCTTACAACTTCAAGAAATAACTAATTCTTCAGAAAAATATTTGAATGTACCTACTCTACAAAACACTTGAATTTGCAATCAAACCAATTCAAACACTACCCAGTTAGACATGTGCACTTTATCTGGGTGCATCACACCTAGATAGAATCCAAAGGGAGCAATACAAGAATACCAAGATGTATGTGGAACCCAATTTCTTCTGGTGCATTAATGGACGTTTCTAAGGTTTGAAGCTAGCCTAAATAATATACTCGCTCTGATACCATGTTAAAATTTAGTGCAGTTGGATCCTCAAGACTAAATGAAATAAAATGTGAAAGAAGATTGCAAAAGAGAGATAAGGCATTCAGTAAACCTTGATCAATTATTCATGGAAAATTAAACACACATTAGACCAAAATTGAAAGAATAACATTACATCCATTAATCAATGAATAATATGTAATACAATGGTGTTACAAATAGGAGAATTTGAATGCCTTAAATAGGATTCAAATATACCAACCTGGATTGACTCCAGAGATAACTCAATGTGGGAAAATCACCACTAGATATCATTAATGCAACTCCAGATCACTGAATCAGTTCATAACCAAATAATTAATTAATTTAAGTGAGAAAAGGTGCCCTACTTTCCTCAAATCATGCAAAGTGATTCTAGGATGACTAAGAGTGAACTAACTGATCGAAATTGAAGCATAACTAAACATAACTAAACAACGACTAGGGTCAACTATTGTTGGTTGCTAGTGGCACTTAGAGTGGGATCCTAAATTATAGGGTTTGGTCCCTAGAGATCCTAAACTCATCCATACTGGTGGATTAGGTGTTAGCTGGCCCTCAGGGGAGTCCCTCATCCACTAGTGAAGTGACAATAATCTCCTAAGCTATGAAAATACAATTAGACTATGGTGGTCAAAGGGAGAATTAATTAATAATCCTAAAAGGAATTGATGTGATTGATTGTTGTTTGATATCAACAACAAGCTTAGAATTGCATAGGATTATTATAATGTATTCCCATATTTAGTCTTTACTACTGCATTAGGGTAGAAACATGGCTAAACCAAGCCCAAATTTGTCCAAAATTACCCAAAATTACTTCTTAGTGTTGTTTCATGAATGGGAATGCTCATAGATTTAAGAAGTAAGTAAAACAAAATATTCACCACATCTAAGAATTATTTATGTGTAGTGGCTTATGTTCTAATTGTGAAGACATCTTAATACAAAACAACATAATTTATAGACTAGCTTATAATCAAGATGTAACCCTAGGTGGACACCCATGCAATATGGGGGGGTAATGTAGAAATAATAGATCAATGCTATGTGCAATGATGCTAAGAAGAAGCACAGGAAATAGATCTTGCTACTAAGAATTCTCACAAGCATACACAGGAAAATAAGAGAGAAGAAAAGAGACTGAATCACATGAATGAAGAGATGAATATTGGTGTGTATCCTTCCATTGAATAATTATTAATAATAGAGTACATAAATATATCTTCCCTCATAGGAAAGTCGAATTGTATGGAAACAACTCATAAAGCTCAAAAAGTCTGACTTACCCAAATATAGCAAACCCCCATAGGTGGATAAAGCACTTGCTAAATCTATCAAGGACCTCACGAGTTGGAAAAAGCATGAGTGAGTTGTCAAGGAGATGGAAATAACATGCTAATCCTAGAAAATGGAGAAAAACTAATGGAGGATGGGTTGGAAACAAAAGCTCCCAGTTTCCTAGTTGACTAGCTTTTATCTTATCCATAGAAAAGCAGAAAAAGCAGAAAAAGCAGAAAAAAGTAGAATCTGCTATAAGGTCCTGCATACTAATTCTAGATGAACCTAGAATCAGAAATAACTCATTCCTAGGATATAGATGGCATGCATTGACTTTAAGGTGCCACCTAATTAAGCTAGTGGGTGAATAATTAATCAAATAATGATTAATTATTTTATCCTAAGTTGTGAGTGGGTTTAATATATTCCAACAGGTAACACATGAGATTACAAGGACCGATAAACTTATTTTTATATGTTCTGTGGTAAATATGACAAAGTAAGGATCGATATGTATAGGCTAGGTGATACAAACTACTTTAAACTACTTCTCCAAGGAATATATCCCATCCTAAAACTAAATGGAGATATGTTTGAATATATTTTATATCCTTTATTCCTCACAAAATAAATATATTAAATAAATTTGGTAGGAGGTGTATGTCGCTCAGACATGACAATAAGAGACCGCAACGAATATAAACATGTTTTTTAGGATCAATATATACCTATTTTTTCAGGTATGTTAGTTAGGGGATTGGGAGACCTTATTATTGATTGGTAGGCATCATGTACACTATCTTGTTTAGGTATTCCTTCCTTGAGATAAGAAGTTTATATGGGATATCAAGGTGTTATATGGGCATGAGAAGGATAGACTTGGTAAGTCATTTTTATGTCCCCTCCTTCCTTGAGATAATAAGGTACCCCTTTGGGTTATGTATATGGAAGCTTTCAAAAATGGAAAAAGTCTAATATACTATGGTTAACAAGGGAATTCAATGGTTAGGAAAGGGTTAAGAATGAATTAATAAAAAATTATAAATTATAAATTATAAATTACCTAAGACTTTCAAATATCCTATTTTGTTTCTTTTGTCTCATTCTTTTCAAGTCATGTGGGAACTCATGGACAATGTATTTTCCTCATTCCTTGGAGTTCCTAGATGTTATAGATATTATTTTTCATAGCTTACATAATGTGATGGACAAATCATAATCATAGTTCCTTATATAGTAGGTGAATCCCACAAGGTTCACTTCAAGTAGAGGATATTATAAATAGTAAGATGTGTAGGGAAACTAGTAGACAACCCTTCACAAGTAGTAAATTATTAGCTAAAAAATTCACAAATAAGTTCTTTATCAGTTTCTTTACACACAATGTTTAGACACTCTCAAGCAAATCTCATCACACAATGTGAGACCTTCTCTTCTCCCAGTGCAAATCTTCTTACTTCTTAGACTATGCATTCTTTGTATTTATTTGGCCTTTCCTTTCTTCGAACTCCTCTCTCTAAATAGGTCTCTAGTGCTTTCCCTTGTTTCACAAATGGTATTACATATAGACATCCATAAGTTGTTCCAACTCCCTTCTACAATATTTAATAAAAAAGTATGTCACGATCCCCAACTTCATCACCCAATCCTAACTCATAATTTAATATAGTAGGTTTTATACCCATAGGAATACTATAGGATACAATATCCCCAGTATTAGCATGAAATACTAGATGGAAAGTCTAGAAAAAAAGGTAGAATTGTATCGTCTTAATTAAGTGTACATTATGTCTTCAAAATTAAGCTTTCATCTACAAGCTCATCACCACTAATATCATCATTTCTAACAGCAGTTGTCCCCTTAGGTTGGTATAGAATGCACTATGTCTATAGGTCATACCTTTCAGTATCATTAACTCTTATGATTAGGGAAAACTCCCCATTAACCAGTGTTATAGTATGCTCCATGTTGCTTCCAGATAGAGTGGTCCCAGTATCAACTCTAGAAGAATACTCAAGTCTATAGTTATTAGGATCACTGCAACTTTAAGTTTATGAAAATACAACTAAAGAAATGTCAACACCATCAAATCGAGCCCTCCCTCAATAGAGACCACAAATGCAATAGTATTTTATGTAGGTGTGTCTAATTTTTGTAGTTGTTAACTCTTAACCCTTTGAGCCACATTTAATCTATAGGTAATCCCTTTTACTATCCAGGATCGGGAATTTAGGTGTTTTTCTTAGCTTTGGGGACTTACTATTGCTTCAGAACATGCCCATATTTCACTCTATTACTACCTAGTTCAATGTGATAGGTGTTCAAATACCCCATTAAATTGTAAACCCCGCTGATGTTTTTGATGAAAAATACACATGGACAACCACATAAATATGGGCCTAACACTTGGTAGCTCTAGAGTCAATAATCATTCCTATGAAGTGTGATGGGACAAAATGCAAAGTTCATAGCTAAAGGTGCATTAGGATAATTCCATTAGGTTCAAATCTCCTTTATAGACCCAAAAAAAGAAATGTACCATCTGTAAATTAGAATAATATGTAAATAAAACAATAAATTAGATTAAGTAATTAATTAATTAATATTATATATGCTAAATGCAACAATGGCATGAGAAGAGACGTAACTCTTTGCTATTATGTACTATATATATTCCAAGAGACTATGTATTATTATTATCATCAGTTCAATTATGAAAAATATATTTATTTATCTAATTAGATAACTATGTAAGGTGTTACCTTACAAGTGGTATCAAAGTGGTTTTTCTCGTCTTGGGGGAGAGAAGAAAAAGAGAAAATAAGAAAGAAAAAGGAAAAAGGAGAAAAGAAGGAAACATAAATAAAATAGAGTAAAAAGTAAAAAAAAGAAAATCCATCAACAAACCAGTTCATGGTTTTATAAAACCAGTATGTGGTTTTATAAAACTAGCCCATGGTTTTATTTTCTAATTCTCTCATCTCCAATCTCTCTTCGCAAATATCTTTCATCTCCTCACTCTCATCCAAAACAATATAAATATTAGAAAATATATTATTATTATTGATAATAATTATTATTTTAATATTTAAAGTCACCGCCATGTTTCCCTCATTTAATAGATTATTATTAGTCCATTCCAAAAACCTAAAAGAGATTAAAAAAATATGAAGAATCTAGAATCCAAGAAATAGAAAGAAGACTGCTTGAAGAAAATGAATTTTATGTAGAACTAGAAAAAATGCTATTACAAATAAAAGAAAATTTATCTAAGAGGAAGGAAGAAGAAGAAGCGGTTACGGTCTCTGAAGTCTCGAGTAAAGAAGACTAGAAAAACGCTACTGCACCTACAATAGAAGAAGCGATTACGACCCCTCAATTTTCAAATAAAAAAATGCAGGAAACTGGTATGAGACCTATGACCGAAGAAGTGATTACGACCCCTTAATTTTCAAGGAAAGAAGAGCAAGACAATTCTATTGCACCTACAAAAATAGAAGCGATTACGACCCCTGAATTTTCAAATAAAGAATATCATAAAACTGCTACTACACCTACGATAGAAGAAGTGATTACAACCCCTAAATTTTCAAGGAAGGAAGAGATGGAAACTAATTTTGCATCCACAGAAACAAAAGTATGAAAACCACATACATTGGCACCTTACATTCTCCCTCACAAAAAGGTTTGGGGCATCAGACGCAAGAAAGGATAAGAACCTTCGTTCGAAATACAAGGCGTGAAAAACAATGCCTACACATAAACATATACATATGCTAGAATGAGCCACCATTCGAAATACAAGATGAGAAAAGCAATACCTAGCCATAAACATACACATATGCCAGAAATTTGTTGCAATTTCATTGAAGGAACAAAAAAGAATCACACGAATGGTCCAGTCTGCACAACTACAAAATCGTTAAAAATGGATCGCAAAACTCCAGAACAAGGAAAAATCAGAAGCTATTCCAAGGATCCAAACCAAAACCAAGGACATAATCAGGAAGAGGATAGCAATGACGAAGAAAATAAAGATAAGAAAGGCATGCATGGAATTCAAATTGTGGAAGACCAAAATGAATCTACAAAAGGGGTTGTTGTGAATGACAATAAAAAAAACAAACATATAGTTCAACATATTAATGAACCCGAAGAAGTACTAGTTGAGAATAACAATAACAAAGACAAGGAATTAGATACACCAAACATGAAGAAACATGATGTCTTTTTTTTAAACTTCACAGTATATTATATTACAGGGGCAAAAAAAATTACATCCAAAACTCATGACTGTCTGAGGTATAAAGAGGCAAAACCTCCTCCAGAGCCTCTCAAAAAATAAGACAACCGTCTAACCAGATTCGCGTTGGTAATGTTCCTGACTGATAGCACTGTTCATGACTGATAAACAAAGAGACTGTGTTACATGGAACCGTGAAAGACATACTAAACTTCAGTATACAAGTAGATCCAAGCTATAAAAAAGACATGTAGTAAAACTAAAAAATGTAAATTGTAACCATAGAGCCTGCTAGAGACAGAAGCAAATAGAAACCTGTTCAAAACGATCATTAAGCCGAGGATAATTCTTCAGTGATGGGGCAAACCCATCGTTCCTCCTGCGACACAGTAGGTGAATTTGTGGCAGTAGTTGGTGCTAGAGACAGAGAAGGTGGAAGGTGCTCCATTTGCGGGGTCGGCGTGTCCTTCAGTCATTTGAAAAGAGGTTCCACTGTAGATGGAACCGGGAATGGTTTGGCACATGGCGTTTTGGTAGAGCCGCCTGATGCACTACCACTGCCACCTAGACTAGTTATGGCACGACCAACCATTTTGCTTCCACTAGCACCGCCACCCTGAGCACCTCCCCCCGAGTTGTGGATGTTCAAGCTTGAAATGCTTGCTATTCCTTTTCAAGAAAAGGATTTGTCCATGGTCGTAAGTTGAGCATCTATCTCAGCGATTTTAGTCTTCATGGAGTGAACCGCAATCCGGGCTTCTGCCCAATTACTAAGCATATCCTCTGCTAAATTGCAGAGCATATTTTTCAGCATCCAATAGTGATTTATTCGACTGCCTTCCTCGCTTGTCGAAAGCTTATGGTTCAACACCTTATTCTCCCAAGCTTCCACCAAAACTCGAACCCACGCAGAAATATGCGGTTCATAGTCCACTGGAACGGGAGCACTACAGCCCCTCTTGGTTTTGGCCCTCCCCGAATTAGCACGCCTAGGGGTACCTTGCTGGCGAGACATGGTCGTAGAATTGAGCCTAAAACCAATATGCAAAGGAGCGAAATCTCTGTCACGGGCTCTGGAACGTGCAGCAACAACAGCATGTAAACTTCCCACCCGACCATGAGCCAAATGCTGCTACCCTCCATAACATAATACAAGAGGTGAAGCTGAGATAACCACCTGTTAATCACCATTAAACCTTGCAGACGAGCCATGAATGAGCCTAGGATGACATACCTCCGCCAGCCTAGATTGCATGCTCCGAAGTGACCGAGGAAATTTCTTCCGAGCTCAGAGAATCCTGCGAAGGTTGACGACGGTCATGAACCGGGTGGTAAGTGATTGTCCACACACGTGCTGAAGCCAGTGGCCGGAGAACAGGCCGAGTGTCACCGGAGTTAGCCGAACAGGAGATGTCAGGATTATCATGCGCGTCCAGGCAAGACAGATCAGAGCGGGCTGCCTGAGTTGGTGGCTGGAGAGCAGGGCACGTGTCGCCAGAGTTGGCCAGGCAGGTGTCACCGGTATTGTCACCCGCATCCGGGCGATGAAGAAACATGATGTCGATAATGATTGTAAAGAGGATTAAGATATCCAACAATATAATGATGAATATAAAGATGATACCAGTAACAACTGTGAAAAAGAAAAAAAGGTTGAGGAGTATCATCATGGAAATAAAGGAAGTGAAAGTGTGCCTAATAGCGATGACAGAAAAAGAAGAAAACCCAGAATATTCATCATTCATCACTGAAGAAACCATATGTCAAATAAAGAGTCATGGCATAACTATACATGCCAAAACATCTAAGATCAAAAGGTCGACACAACTTTATTATGTAAATATCAAAACAAAGATTCAGAAGAGGCAACTTTTTTTAGTACCATATCAATGCCACAGTCATGGACATTATAGCATACAAGACTCATTGTATAAATATCGAAAGAGGAAAAAAAATCAGAAGAACCTTATGAAGACCCTAAGAAATGCATGAAATATAGTCATAACAATACTTCGAGGACGAAGCATTCCAAGGAGGGATGACTTGTAACATACCAATTAGAATAATATAATAAATTAGATTAACTAATTAATTAATTAATATTATATATGATAAATTCAACAATGACATGAGAAGAGATGTAACTCTTCACTATTATGTACGATATATATGATAAGAGACTCTGTATTCATATCATCATAAATTCAATTATAAAAATATATTTATTTATCAAATAAGATAAATATGTAAGGTGTTACCTTGGAGGTAATGATTCTATTTTTGTGGTTGTTGATTGGTTTTCAAAAATGGCTCATTTCATTTCTTACAAAAAAAATAGTGATCCCTCAAGGGTAACATAATTCTTTTTTCATAAATTGTTAGAATACACGGTGTACCCAAAACCATTACCTCTGATTGAGATACATGGTTCTTGGGAAATTTCTGGAGAACTTTGTGGAAGAAAATGGGCACTAAATTGCAATTCAATAGTGCCTATCACCCCGAGAAAGATGGGAAAACTAAGGTAGTATATCGAAGTTTGGGAAACCTATTACAGAGCATTGTTGGAGAGAAACCCAAGCAGTGGGATTTGGCTTTGTCCCAAGCAGAATTTGCCTACAATAGTTGAATGAATTGATCAACAAGTAAATATCCATTTCAGGTTGTTTCTGGCAAGGATCTTTCAAGCGTCCTTGACTTGGTACAACTACCAATTGGGGATAGAATCAATGATGATGGGGAAGCACATTCAACAGTTCCAGCAAACAGTGCAACAAAAATTACAAGACAATAACGAACAAAACAAAATGATAACAGATGTTGGCCATCGCCCTCAGGTCTTTAATGAAGGAGATTTGGTGATGGTTTATTTTTGGAAAGAGAGGTTTCCTAGAGGAACCTACCACAAATTGAAGTACAATAAAATTAGTCCTTGCATAATTCTCAAGAAAATCAATGACAATGCTTACAAGGTAGATTTACCAACGGATCTTGATATTTCTCATGTCTTTAATATTTCTTATATATATATCTTCCATGGAGATGATCTGGGTAATGACAATGAGGAGGAGGTAAATTGGCAATAGGTTATTCCATGCAAGAAAAAGGAACAAACTGCCCATATTTTAGATAAAAAGACCATTCAGACTCGCAAGGACAGTATAACCAATATCTGGTATAGTGGGAAGGTTTCACCCTAATAGAAGGCATATGGATTACATAATACAGAGCTGGATTGAAGAACTTGGATCATGTTCAATGGCAGCAGTTCGAAGACAACAACTTGCAGAAGCTGTATTCTTTTCAACCAGAGAAGAATGATGCAGTTTTAAGTAATCAACCTCGGAGTGCCATAGCTTTTGACTCGGGTATTCGTTTTTTTATGAAATTTCAAGTGGAGTTGAGTATTTTAGATTTAACTACCTGCAACTCCCTGCGGCCATTGGTCTTAAGCCAGAGAAACTTTGGAAGAAAATTTGTGCATTCGACTTGCATCCAAATACACAGTTTGTCTACCTCTTGAGCTTTTAAAAAGACAGCTCGTAGTATTGAATAAAACCAGGTAGTATCGCGAAGCAAAGGTGTTTCCGATCATGAGCTTTTAAAAAGACAGCACGTAGTATTGAATAAAACCAGGTGGGATCGCGAAGCAAAGGTGTTTCCCATCATGAAATTTGATGACCTAAAACAATAACATGGAATATAATCATGAATAAGATCGGGTATCCTTTAAATAGAAAATATATATAAATATGTTTTTCGTATATATGAATATTTTTTTAGGGGACAATCTTCATATTTAAATGACTTGAAGATATTTAAATAGAAAATTTAGACTACTCTCTTTTTATTGCAGTTGTTAAGGTTGTAAAGAAACTCATCTATCACGTTACATTTAAATGTCATTATTAATCAAGCCCCACGTGTGAATGCCTATATTGGATAGTAATGAAATAAAATATTACTTATATGGGATAAAGTGATTGTGTTGGACAGTGGCAGAAAACTATTAGAATATCGTTTGCTTTGTTTTTAAGTTTTGTGCCATAGTCAAAAAGGAAGGAAAAACACCACAAGAAAGTGCTCTTAGCATCAAGTAGACAACCGCACTTCTCTCATCTATAGTGTTTTATTGACGTGACTAGCAGAATCTATATAGCAAGCTCACAAGCAAAGTCAAGTTTGGGAAGAACAAAAAAATGCTCCAAAGAGACAAAGGTGACTAGCAGAATCTATATTATGGTGCAATGTTATAGCTCTTGATTGAATCGCTTGTTTCATGCATCTTATAGTTGAGTATGACTTGAAGTTGAGCCGTCATGATCAAATGATGGACTGTGCTTCATTTTCTTCATGTTGTTTTCATCAAGGTTGTTGTTTCAATTGCATGGATGCAAACTTTGAGATCAACCAAAGTCTATCATGGTCTATACTTTATATTTTTTTTTGTTAGGCTTACCTTCTTGTTATTGGTAGTGCACACTGCATGTGCATATTTATACGAGTTAACTTAAAATGTAAGTCTTGTTATTGGTAGTGCATGTGCATATTTACACGAGTTAACTTAAAATGTAAGTATCTAATAGATTTAGGGTTTTCCATGAAGTTAGTTAATGAGTTTTATTAGCAATGTAGCATTGTTGTGGGTATGTTGTTTGTTTGGCCTCTTGATAAATCTTGGCAAAACTTCATATTTAGAAAAAGATAAATATAAAATAAATAAATAAATTTAAAAAACCTCAAAATAAGCAAAGAATGAAGAGACAAATTGCTTCCATTACTTAGGCAAAGAGATTTCAAAGTATTTATTTAACAAGTTCTAGTTTGACTAGTCAACTATTTATTAATAACCACGCATTTGTACACAAGTCAAGGTGAGCTATGTGTTTATTTATTCTACTATTAGATCGTTATTCTAGTATTATATCACTATCATGGGAGAATGCACCCAACATGATATAGAGAGACATGCCTAGATGTGTCATATCACTTCCTCCTAGTTTATGTCGAAAGCATCCCCACTTTCCTCTAGGTCTAGAACTAGTTGCAAGAAAGTAAAAAAGGGTGGGAAGAACATCTTGAACGATTGAGTGTATACCTACAACTAGATATGGAACTACCAAGGCTAAAAATATGATGAATGCAGTGTCAGTCGTAGTCGTGGGAACATGTCTACAGTTCATGTGCATATATAAAACCTTAGGTGAACTTTGCTCGCTAAGGGGAACCCCTAAGTGAGAGAGAAATGATTGAGCTATGATGCAAATCTCGTGAAAATTTGGTGTCATGTACCAGGTCACCTCACGGTGCCTTTGGGGCCACGATATACTCAAACTATTGACTTGAACCCTCTCTAAGACTCAATTTAGTTTTTCTACTAGTTAAATTAAAATTTACAATAGAATTGTATATAATTGAACACTTAGAATTAATATAAACATACACTAGGGTCTTACATATATTTTCTACATAAATGCATTCACTTAATGCCATTAATTCCATCCATTTAAGTCATACAATAACCTTAATTAAATTAAATACATAGCATAAATAAATACTAATCATTTATACATAGATGGAAACTTATCTGAAATTATAACCAACTGACTACAGACCAAGGACTTTCCTCCCACCCTTATACTTTGTCAATCCATATCTTTCTTTGTGAGGACACCCTCGATCTTGAGCTATTAAACCCCAAGAAGTTAGCAATTTTTCCCGCTACAGCTATCCCAATCCTCTAGTAATCCTCCCCCACATCCTGCACACCCAAGGAATAGAGCTTCCTTCTCTAAGTTAACAATCCCTCAGGTTCCCTTCTATGAGTTAACAGTCCCTCAGGTTTTTAACCCCAATTCCCTTCTAGGGCTCCAACATAGTTCAACCAGAGACTCTCAATGTCGAGACTCCAGGGAACTCAGCCGTTCTTGGGTATGGGTCTAGACTACAATACATGTTATATCTCCAATCTAAGGTATGGGTGATGGTGGCTTGACGTTGACAACAAGTGATTATTGAATCATGGAAGAATGAGCATGAATGACTAGTTCTCAATAATTTATATGCATGTTGAGAACTAGTCAAGAGGCATGCATGGATGATGAGAATTAGCCAAATTCCATGCATGGGATTTGACACTTTTTCCCCTCTAATCCCAAGCTTAGGATAATTAACCCAAGATTATGGATAATGCATTTTTATAAAGAGGGATTAATAAAACATAGGATAAAAGGATAAATAAAGATAATGACTTAAATAATAAGTCACTACAGTCATCTCCACCTTAAATCCCCCTCTCACTTGACTCCCTCTTATGGAATCATAGCCCCCCATCTATTCTTCGTCCTTCTTAGTCTATAGTAGTTGTGGTTTTTTATATTAAATGTAAAACGTACATAATTAAATCATCTTGGTACCACATAATGGACCATTCATGTCCAGATTCTAGCCATTTCATTCATATTTACATAATTACATTCTAGGGTAAAAAATAGATTGTTGCATTTACTAATAAAAAAAGTGCAAAAGTGCTTTTAATTATAGTATTGAGGGTTATTTGTTTTAACTAGTAAGACATAAAGTTGGTGTATTGTTGGACACCATATGATGGTGTGGTAGTAGCCATTGGTATAGGAGAGCAATGCAAAATAACATCAAGGATGGAAAGGAGGCCCAACAATGTTCACTATAAAAAGAGCATGTATGGTGGCAAATGGGTAGTTCATGATCTGAAAATAACTATTCATAAAAGTTGACACTAGAGTAATGCATAAATGAAGAAATACCTCTACATACAAATTGTTGCATATGAATGCATGGTCTATAGTGTTGAGGTGGTCCATGGACCAGTGTAAAATGAGATAACCCCCATGCAAAAAGATGTGAGCAAGAGTATTGATGTGACAAAAGTCAAGAAGAATATGCAACATGAAAAGAAAGGAATCATATGAACATGGATGTCATATAGCATGGCATGTATATGTGGAATGTTGGTAGCGGATGACAAAGAGTATGTTGTGGATGTCAAAGAAAACTTCTTGTGTGATCATGTTGGGTGTGCTTGAAAGAAAATGTATTTTCTTAAGGCACTATGAGCTGGTGTTCAAGGTGTATACTCAACATTGTGCATTTGCACTGTTGCTAGTCTTGGGTGTTTGTGATGTGGAGATGTGGTGAAATTGTGTCACAGTCTATCTAATGTATGTGAAGTCATATGGATTATGAAAGTGGATTTCCTTCATATGATACCAAAGAGGCATGAGGATATGATTCCAAGTTGACTCTGAAAGATAAACATAAATAATGAGGTGCTAGAGTTTGGGATGAGATGGATATAAAGATCCGTAGAAAAATGGCTTTAGTATGTAGCCAAAATAATAAGAACTACAGTTGTTCAAAGGACTTTTTATATGAGAAAGAGGAAGTCCTAACCATATAAATTGGAATAGTGATATGGGTGAACAAGATCTACAGATCAACTGAAGGTGGTCATCCAGTAGAGAAGAAAAGACCACATATGGGGTGGAACCTTGTATTTGTGATACTATTGAGAGCAAGTTGCTTCATTGAAGAGACCACTAAAATTGTTGGGTTGTGTGATATGATCCATGTAATACACCTACCTATTTACTACATTAATAGATTTTTATTCCAAGAGGGAAAAATCACACCGAGTAGGAGCGTACAACCTTGTTTAATATAGTAACAAGTTATACAACTTGGTGATAATTTTATACTCAAAACAAGAACTCTAGTAATAAAAACTCATATTTTTGCATTAAAAACATCTGAAAACAGCCCCAAATCAAAAGGTGGTGCTACTAGTAGCACCACTTTTTTGTGGTTAAAAATATAGACATGGATGAAAACAATCCTTGTTGTTGTTTATAAAAAAATTAAAATCAAGCCCTGAATTGAAAACTAATGCTACTAATAGCACAGTTTTTCAAAAAAATGGCAGTATTATATCATTGTATCATAATTTAAAATTCTATTTATTAAATCATTGCAATCGAAACCCTATATTGATCCCATATTGAAAAGTGCACCTCCTAGAATCATTGCCACTTTTATTCGAATTTGAAATTTAATAAACAAAAGCTTAAAAAAACTGCAAATAATTTTTTTCTATAAAAGTAAAATTTCGAAAAATGCAAAGCTTATTAAAAAAATTCAAAAAATGTTTTTACAACCTTACTTGAAAATTTATAAACCAAAAATTAGAAAAATAAAGCCAAAAAAATTTGAAAAATAAAACAAAATAAAACACAATTTTAATACTTAAAAAAAAATACAAATTTAATAATTTAAAAAAATAAATATTTTGAACCAAAAAATTTTAAATAATTTTCATTTGTTTTAATTATTTTAAAAAAAAAATTCAAACCATTTATTTTAAAAGCAAAACATTTCAAAATAAAAAATGTAAAAACAAAATTAAAAATAAAAATAAAAGCTATAACAAATTTAAAAAATAAATTTAAAAAAAAAAAAAACAATTTGTTTTTATATTCTCACTCCACACCCCCCTCCCCCTACTCTCCTTTATCCTTCCCCCCACCTCCACCCCCTCCAATGCCCCCTCTCCCCCCTACTCCGCTACCCCCTGCCCTCCCCACTCCTCCCTCTCCCTCTCCCTCTACTCCTTCGCCCCACCCCCCACCCCCTCACGGAAAGTTCACTTAGTGAACTCGTTACATAGCACGACTGTTCACGGGATATTAAAGAATATCCCCAATTTCACTAAATATTGGAAAATTACTCCTTAAATTTTATTGTTGAACCCCCCTCCTAATATACCTTTCCAATTAAGAAAACCCCTATTTTCATTGGATATTGTAGGTATCCATTTTTATCAACCCATTTTTAATGCCCCATTTATATCAAATCATGAAGTTGTAACAAATATGATCCCTAATGCATATTAGTATAAGCCAACATGATGTTAAATAAAATAATATTATAATGCTAATATGATCCCACCAAGATTGCATAGGCGATTGATCAATTTGTATTATTGTATAGTGGAAGACCCAACAAAATAGTAATGGGGAAGGAAAAATTCGAAAAAGGAAGTCGATTCAAGAGATCAATGTAATAAAGAATGTAAAAGATTGATAGTCCAATAGTTAGTGCAAGGCTTAGAAAAGATGAGAATTGGAGATGTTTCACACCACAATCTACTAATCTACCAATTTTAGATCATGTAAATACAATTATAGCCATAGATATATCATGTTTTCTTCAAGATTAATAAATTAAACTCCATAAAAATAGAAAATTCAAACCCTTTCATGGATGGACTTCCCTACCTTCCTACCAAAACAAACATCATTGATGTTTGAACCCACTTGAACATAGAAATGTCTCCACTTCCTCTACGTTTATTCTTGCAATCAAGGGAATTAACAACATTTAGTTACCTTTTCTTGGGTTATATCTATTTTGTTTTATGTATACAGGAGAGGGAAAAATATCCATTATTAATTTTCAAGCATGCAATAGTTATAAAGACACACAGATGGTGAAACTAATATGATACTATTTCATGGTAATGATAACACATAGGCTATGTAAATAAATATTTAGATTTTCACCTATCATGTGAGTTCCAATACAATATTAAGACATATTCCTTGCAGATAAGAATTTAAATTACAATTATGAATGTAATTTTGAGGCTTGAATGCAAGCAATGATGAATCCAAGGCACACATCAATAACTCAACTTGCAAAGGAAGGTAAACTAGTTCTAGTGTTTGTCCCAACACAAAAACATGCCTGAACTACTACTTTTTGAATTGAAGACCTATTTGATCTTTCTCTAGTAACAAAAATTTGGATAGTTAATAATACTTGAGCACTCAAGAAACTATGAATAATATTTATCCAGTCCATGATTTAGAGGTATAAATCCATCCCACAATTTGGAAGTTATTCCTTAGCAATATTTAGGATTGATATGAATCCATCCCGTGATTTAGATGTATGAATACAGCCCACGATTTGGAGGTTATTCTTTAGCAAAAACTAGGACTGATATGAATCCAATCTACGATTTGGAGGTACAAATTGATCCCATGGGTTGGAGGTATGAATCCATCCCATAATTTGGAGGTTGTTCCTCATCCTACCCAAATAAAATAATCCCTAATATTTATATTACTATTTCTAATTAAAAAAAAACCCTTGACCCCTTAATATAGGGCAATATATGTTTTGAGGTTTTTAAGAGTATTCAAACCCCCAATATGAATGGACATGATATGATATTTCCTCGTTAGTGAATCCCCTGTGCAACCTATCCCACTATGTTTCCCCCTGCCCTTCCCTCCCCTCCCCCTGCCCACTTATCCCCCTAGTCGTGATTCCCAAAAGTGTGGCTCCCCCCTCCCTTCCCCTCTCTCCCCCCTCCCCCATCTGCCTCCCTCTCTATGCCCCAGACCCCTTCCCACTCAACACCCTTTTGAAAAGGGGGAGGGCGTTGAGTGGGAAGGGGGTGAGGCGTGTGGAGATGGAGGAAAAAGGGAGGTGGAGT
>LPNX010558954.1:42862-73485 GCA_001517045.1 Pseudotsuga menziesii
GAGGGGATGGGGCAACGAAGGGTGTGGGTGGTGGGGGGCGGATCGAAGAAGTGGAGAGAGATGGAGGAGCAAAGGGGGTGTGGTGGGGGTGAAAGTTTTTTTTTTTTAAAATTCTAAGTTTAAAATTTTAGTTTAAAAAAATAATTTGTTATAATTTTTTTTAAGATTTGTTTTTAAAAATTTTGTTTTCTAAAATTTTATTTTCTATTTTATTTTTTATTTTTTTTAATTTATTTTTTTAGGCCTTTATTTTTAATTTTCTTATACAATCTTTAGAATTTCCAGTGCTACATAGAAAATAGATAGAAATGTGTTAAAACCAGTTTGAAATATATTTTTTTTACAAATTTAACCATAAAAAATACTTATTTAAAATAAACATTTAAAAACAAAACTTCCAAAATATGTCTATTTTTTATTCTAAATAGCATCTAAAAAAAATTTAAAAATCCCAAAATGCATATTTTTTTTCATTAAAACTAGCTTATATGAACAAGGATGAGTTTACCCACCATCAAATATATTACATGGCACAAGGAACACACCATGAACATACAACCACAACAAACAAAAACTTTTAAGACCCCTCTACCGGGTCTTAGACCTTCCTCTGCTTCGTCACCCTCCCGCAGTCCGACCACCTCTCCCTCCTTTGCTGATCCTTCTTTACAAACTACTCTAGAAATGTTCTCTAACAGAACGCCACATTCTCCCTCAATCCTCCCGTTGGACTCCATTCATTTTCAAAACGTAACAATCAGGAGGAAAAACAAGAAATTCACTCCCTCCACTTCTGATACCCCTCCTCTACCCCTCCCTTATACTCCTCTTTCTACTAGATTGAAGAATGCTACACGCAACTCTCAGTCCTATCCCTCTCAGGCCCTTAGAACAAAGACACCCGGGTCTTCGGGCACATAATGAAAATCCTATCTCTTAACGTCCGTGGCCTTGTAGGCTCGGCCAAGCATAAAAGCCTCCAAAACCTCTTTGTCTCACTGGCCCCAGATCTTATCCTTATTCAAGAAACCATGACCTGCTCACATCCAGCCATCCTGTCTTTCTCTAAGCTGCGTCTGGGATGGGAATATTGTGCTTTGAGCTCCTCAGGCCTACTCACAGCCTGGAATCCTCGTTGCTTCAAGGTAAAAGCTTTCAAAACTTTTGCAGGGATTCTTCTTAAAGCTCATGTTCAGGGCTCTTCCCTATTTATCTCTCTTCTCAACTGTTATGGGCCCTATAACAATAGGGAGAACTTCTGGGATTTGGTTGTCAAAGGGGGCTTACTCAATCAACCAAATCTGGTTTTAGCAGGTGACCTTAAACTCACCTTAAACTGCTCCGAAGTCTGGGGTAAAAAGGCACGCTCAGACCCTCTCGGTCCCTTTTTCACCCACCCGTTCTCCTCCCATCAGCTAGTTGATATTGCTCTGGACTCTGCGGGACCAACCTGGTGAAATGGCCACTCTAGCGATGATGGTATAAGCAAGAGACTTGATAGGTTCTTACTTTCCTCTAGCTTGATAGACCACTTGCCTCTACATAGGGCTTGGACTTATCCCTCGACTATATCTGACCATTTTCCAGTTGTCCTGGAATGGAGGGAGTCCTCTTCGCCTTGTATCTTTCCCTTCAGGTTCAACCACTCTTGGCTTGCTTTTGATGACTTTGTTAATATGATTAGGAAAGAGTAGCTTCTCCTCCCCCATGATTCATCCTATTCTGGGATGGAATCATTCTCAAGAAAGCTCGGACTCTTGAAAAAGAAAATCAAAGACTGGACTCATCATAAGTCTTTTGAGATGAAGGACAAGAGTTTTCTTATCGAGGCAAAAATTCACACTCTTCTTTCCTCATCCCCATCGGGCATTTACTCCTGTGAGACTCTCTCTACTCTAAATGCTCTCCAATCGGAGCTGAAGAAATTGAGGGATCATGAGATCCTCACTATCAAAATTAAAAGCAGGATGATATGGGCTACTCTGGGTAATTCTAACACCAAATTCTTCCATTCAGCGGCCACTGCCAAGAAAAACCATAATGCGATTTGGGGTCTAGAGGATGAGAAAGGTAATTTGGTTGAACATGATCAAGACTTAAAAGAGCTGGGAGTTAGACACTTCAAAAAGATTTTATGTGATGATAACCTTACCACCATCTCTGCTCAGATGAAAATCATCAGCCTCTTCCCCTCCTATATTTCCCTTGAGAATCGGTCAACTTTTACATCCAAGGTTTCTCTTCATGAAGTGGAAAGGGCTCTCAAGTCTTTCAAGAAAGACAAATCTCCAGGGCCCGATGGATTCCCTGTAGAGTTCTTTCTTGCTTTTTTCGACCTTTTGGGGGAAGAGCTCATGAATTTGGTGGAAGATTCGCGTTTGGCTGGGAGAGTCCTTCCCTTTCTCAACTTGACCTTTATCACTCTCATCCCTAAATCTGACAAACCTTCTATCTTTGCCGATTTTCGACCTATCTCTCTCTGTAACCTGATTTACAAGCTAATAGCCAAGGTTGCTGCGCTTCGTCTTAAGCCCTTTCTGGATCTTTGTATTTCCTCTCAGCAGTTTGGGTTCCTTAAAAACCGCCAGATTACTGAACCTTTAGCCATTACCCAAGAAGCCCTTCACTCTGTCAGATCTAGAAACAAAAGTGTTCTCGTCCTCAAGCTAGATCTCACTAAAGCCTTTGACAGAGTCAATTGGTCTTTTATCAGACTCATCCTTCTGCAAATTGGTATGCCACTGGATGGCATTAATTGGATTATGGGATGCATAACCTCGGTTAATTTTTCTTTGCTAATCACTGGCTCCCCCTCCCATTTCTTCACGGCCTCACGTGGCATCAGGCAAGGATGTCCACTGTCACCTCTCCTTTTCATCCTTGTGATAGAAGGCCTCAGTCTTCTTATTGAGGATGCCCACAAACATGGTCTAGTAAAAGGAATCAAACTCTCCCCAGAGCTCTCTCTCACACACCTGCTTTTTGTAGACAATGTGATACTTTTTGGGATTGGCACCTTCGAAGAATGGATAGCATTCAAGGTTTTACTGGATACCTTTTGTGAAGCTTCTGGAATGCTAATAAATTCAGAGAAGTCTTGTTTCCTCATCAACAATGCAGATGATGGGACGATCTCCAGAATCACTCGTTCCTTGCCTTACAAGACCCAGCACTTGTCCTATGGGTTCAGTTATCTCGGATATTTTATTAAGCCCTTGGGTTACTTTGTTAAAGACTGGCTATGGCTTGTAAAAAAATTTGAAAACAGGATTTCACACTGGTCCTTCAGGTTTCTTTCTATGGGGGGGAGGCTGGTTCTTATTAAAGCAGTCCTTACCAGCATGCCGATGTTCTGGATGGCATTAGTACCCATCCCTAAATCCATCCTGGGGAAACTTAAAAGTCTGATTTTCGACTTCCTTTGGGGCACTAAGGGGAATAAGAAAAAGTTCCATCTGGTTGACTAGACCTCCTTATCTAAACCCACATCACAAGGGGGATGGGGAATAAAGAACCTTGAATGGTTCAGCATCTCCTTAAGGATCAAAACCTTCTGGCAAGCCCTCTACAGCAATGGTCTTTGGTTTAAGATAATAACTGTAAAATATCTAAAGAAGAACACCATGCTGTCTTGGATCCGTAGGAAGGAGTTCTCTGTCATAGGTGTATCTACTATCTGGAAAGGCTTCATAAATTCTATTTCCTGGTTGGGATGTGGATTAATTTGGATGGTAGGAGATGGCAAAAGCATAAGAGTTGGCCTGGACCCGATCGCAGGTTTGGATACTTGTTTTGCTCTGTCGGGGGACCTTCGTGACTATCTAGAAGATTATGGTATCACTTCTCTGGCCTATGCAAGGAATTACTCCCTGGAAGCCCCTTCTTACTGGCTCACTGCTTCGGATCTGGATTTAGGTGGAGATTGGTATCACATTTGGAATGATTATATCAAAGGGCTAGATCATGGGAGGATAAGACTCAGGACAAATCCAGACTGTCTGCTCTGGTCATACAAGAATTTTACTGGCTCATTAACGGCAGCTCTGGTATATGATTATGTGGCAGATCACTATTCGAATCCTCTACGTGATGCATATCCACTTCACCAGACCCTTTGGAAACTCAAAATTCCTGAAAAGATTCGCTGCTTTATATGTCTCTTATCTAATAACAAGGTATTAACCTGGGATCAGCTTAAAAAATGGGGCTTTCAGGGACCCAGTCTCTGCATTCTTTGCAAGAAAGATGAAGAGTCGGCTCAGCATCTGTTTATGGATTGTTATTATACAAAGAATGTCTTTGAAGCTGTATTTGAACATTTCAACTACCGATCTCTTCAAAATGCCTCTGTGGGATTATCTGTGCGTCTGTACCTGGATCGTTGGTTTCGAGTGCACCCCATTGATTACACCAATCTATATCTGCCATTATTCATCTTTTGGGCTATTTGGAAGCAACGGAATAGATGTATCTTTGAAGGGTTTACTCCATCTGTTTTTTGGATCCTTCATCAAGTTGAAATGCTCTTTCATACATTTTCTGTGCCTGTTAAGAAATTTAAGCACAGAGTCATTGGTCTGCCACCAATGATACACTTCCCTTGTGATTTTTTTTATGGTGCAGCCGCCAAGAACAAAGGGGGGGCGGGTTTTGTATTACATTTTAGCAGCTCTCATAGTAGACATTTCTCCATGGGCTACGGCAGATGCACTAATACTAAATCTGAGTTGATGGCTTTATGGGCTCTCCTCACAGTATCTAAGTTCATGGGAATTCCTCTTCTCTCCATCTATGGCGATTCCCTTGTCATCATTTCATGGGCTACAGGCAAGAGCACTCTGAACTTACCTCATCTGAGTCACTGGTGTGATGATATTAGAGAACTACTGCAAAACTTTCCAGGAATGATCATGAAACACATATATCGTGAGCATAACCAGATCACTGACAGTCTCTCTAAAAATGCTCTCTCTCTTGACTCAGGTTTTGGGAATTTCAAAGAATCCCTGAATGATAATTTTACTGATCATGGCAATTTTCAGTTATTCTAGATGTGCTGGGCTTTATTCTTTAAGCACACATTTTATAGATATTATTTGGGACCTCAGCAATACCATGAAGAGATCCTCAGTTATCTTTTTATGCTCACGATCCATGTTGTTTTCTGTCCATTCTGGAAAATGATAAATATCTTACCTGTCTATACAAGAGTGATGATAAAAGCCTGCAACACATCAGGCTTGTGCTATGTCGACCATGTTATGATGACAGGGATCCGCCTTTGTAGAGAAGGACTCCTCTTGATTGAGCTTCTACAAGTAGAATGATCTCTTGTCTGATTGTATATGATGATCTTTGATTCAATAGAATAACAAGATATGGTATTTTTTCTACTGAACCAAAACAAAAACAAAAACAAAACAAAAAACCTTCAACAACACACGAGGCAAGTGTAAGAATTTTGTTTGTAAGAGAACGACGAATTTGAAAGACCATTAAAAGACACATGGTGGATATTGGTTGGGTGAAGGGATGATGAATATGGGAGCAATGGCCCAAAAAGACACCCTTGCCAAAGAAAAAAAAAATACCTGTCGATGTATTCAAGGTGCCCCTCAAACACCATATATGTCTTAAAGGTGGTTTTTCAGAGGTTAGACAAATAAAATACGACTCTTTATTACAACTGCACTAATCGTTAAGACTTAGCTTGCAATGGTTATTAGTCACTGCTCCGTAGTGAATATAGTTCTTACTTCGAAATAAAATTATGAATAATTTTTATTAATGTGTTCAATTTTACAAATCTTTTCTAATATTTTGGGAAAATTATTTACTCATTTGAATTTTTTAATCATATATTTTTATATTTTCACAAAATATTTATTATTTAGATTTTTTTAATATTTTTTAAAATCATATATAGTTCACATTTTCACAAAATATTTATTAATTTGAATTTTTTTTAAATTATATATATATTATTCCTATCGTGAAAAAATATTTATTAATTTGAATATTTTTAAATCATGACTCACGATTTTTATGTGACTCAATATCTCATGGTTTTCACAAAATATTTATGGATTTCAATTTTTTATAATTATAGATTTTAAAATATCATAGTTAATTCTTTTGGATTGGGTAACGTTGATGGAACTAAATGTCCCTTATTTGGGTTGATATAGTGAAGTATTTTACTGGAGTTATAAAAATATTTTTGCAAAAAAATAAGAAAATGTTAGAATGGGTTTACTACTAGTATTTAATTGCAGAAAAAAAAAGGTATTAGTTTATTGTTATCATTTTGGGTGGGAGAAAACTTAGAGTTTTTAAATGAATATTTATTTGTCTTTGTAGTTTTTTTTAAGTGAATTTAGAAAGATCTGAATGATGTATGTATTCATGGTTTATTTCACATTATGGATGTAGCCAATAAGGCACTTGCTACGATGCAAGATTGTCGAACCATTCAACTGTATCGATGTGTGTCTTTTATGCACTACAACAACTTTTCCCACTCATCTAATTCATTGGATATTTCATTAGATTAGGTTGTAATTTGATATCTAAGTATATGGTGGTAGTTATAATTATCAAGATAGATTCATTTAAATCCAGATTTATTAAGTATTGGAAGAGATCTAATTTTTTGAGATGTAGATTTTTTTTTTATCTTAAATATATTATATCAAGAAAAATTTTACACAATAAATTAGATCATTTACGATGGATCTATGTTGGTTTTAATTTTTTATTTTATGAGCTAACATGAATTTTTTAATTATTTTTTATTTTAAATAAGTTACGAGTCGACATAAAACGTTATGTTATGTAAAGTGACAAATGTGACAACATCTTTCCCATACTGGGTTGGTTGTAAGCACCTCACTACTCTTGGTGCAATTATTCATATACATAATATGTAATTGTTATTCAATTTAAATGTCCAATTACAGTGATAATTTTTTATATACGATAGTCACCTTCTTCATCTTCTAATCTATCAAATCTTCTAACATTTTAAGTTTATAATTTAATATTTAAACATATGGTGGAAGATAATTTTAAGCTACAACAATGAATAAAAAATCTTAACTAGGAGCCTTGTTTTGCAATGCTCGCTACATTTGCATAAGCTTTTAAGATCTAATATGTGCCCTATATTTTTCTTAAACATATTTCTAAAACGCATATCCATATGCATAACACGAGCTTGTGGACGTGAAATCATTCCAAATGTTTTAAAGAAAATATGTGGTAAACCAAGGGACATTGCATATCGAAACCATAGTGGTATAGGATAGGTAAAATTTAAAGTTGTGATAACTGATAAATAGTGAATTAATTGCTTTCCCAAAAAAAAGTAGAATAATGAAAAAAAAATGCTTAAATTTAATTGAAGCTTTGAAAGTGGCTTGTAGTTAGTTGAAGCTCTAGAAGAGGTTGTCTACTTGTGTTTGGCACCCATTTCTTTCCTCACTTGAACTTCTTATACAAAAGCCTTAAATTCGATATGAAAGAGGAAACCATGTAACACTAACTCCTAACCTTTTAAGGTACTTATTAGATAATCTACTAATCCCTTTATTAGAGTGTTTAATACATAACATAATTGCTACTGTACTTTTCCAAGAGGCTCAAGGTACTTTTGGCATGCCAAGCTTCTCAACACCTCATTCATCCTTAGGGATAGCACGCAGGCCTCCTTCAAGTGTTCTTAAGCTTAATGTTAATTTCTTCTATGTCAAAAACCCATTAATGGTTCTATCTCTTTCTTCGCCATCTTCCCTTTGTTCATAAGCTCAATATTAATTTGTTCTTTGTCAAAAACCCATTGATGGGTATACAAATTTGTAGTGGTAAACTATTTGTTAAAGAGTGTATGCTAAATGTAAATGTATTTGAAGACATTATATAATTTCTAGATCTAGAGACTACTTTAGATGATCTCCAGTTGGAAATTAAAATGAAGATTACTAATAGCATTTACTTACAATGGGGATGGAGTGATTTTATTTCAAGGTATTCTTGCTCCTTAGATAACAATGACAATTGATGTGTCAATGTATTTTCTCCAAACATGTGTGAAACCCATAATGCTTTTCCCAACAAAATACGTATAGTTTGGATAAGTTTGTCAGGTTGTCATCATCCTCCCCCGCTTCATGGTGTTGACACACTTTAGTCGACAGGGGTTCACTCACTATCGACACCCTTCGACGTAGTCTCCCTAAACACCGGCCCAGAAAGGTTTTACCCTATCTAGTAACACCTGTGAAGCAGATGCAGTCTCACCCGAGATGTTTGAGGGAGGGATGCAGGAACCACGTTTCTGCAGAAAGGAAGAGGACTTGCACACTTAATATTACTCTATCGCAATACAATTCATAGATCCAGGAATTTCTAACACATTATTTATCCAATCTACTTATCATCATTCACAGTAAGTTCTAGTATCACAACAATCATGATTCAAATTAACTTAACAAAGATGTCGACAAATAAGAACTCATTAAACACATAAATACTTTACATCATTCAGACATGGAGAACATCATAGATTGCATCATTGTAGGTTAAAACAAAGATAGAGTTTTCATCAACATTCATCTCACATTATCTTCAAAGATCAAAATACATACCTTGGTTGAAACCCTCAGACCAAAACTCATTCATCCGCAAATCGGACTCAAAACTCACTTGTCGATAGATCAACTTATTATCTCCTTATCTAATTAACAGATTCCTTGATTATCTATTGACTCTACTTCTAACTCTATTTATAGGCTTGTGCCTTTACAAAATGGTCCACATAATCCAACTTCCTAACTAACTTGGACCAAACTTCTAACTGCTTTCAACTAGATCGACCACACTTGTCGATAACTTTCTCTTGTGCAATCCACTTTGACAGTTTTCTCTATCTCCTTTGTCGCACCTTGCACACTATGATCCCCTTGCCAACAGGACCCCAAAACAAACGTTTGGCTCTTCCTCGAACCACATCAGCAGGATATTGTTGGTTGGTTCAGCTTGGCCTAGAAGTTTTCATGTTCTGTTTTCATCTGTCCAACCTCTTCTTCCACCTTTGCGCTCAGTGTTGCGCATTCCTCGACCTCTTCCTATGTCGAGTTCTCTTCAAATATTTGCAACACTTTAGTTTGTGCCTCCTAGGTGGTTAGCAGTTTATCCATGGCCTTAAGTGCCAGTTGCTCTGTGTCTTCTTGGAATTGATCTAACTGATCAGTCCTTTGTTGATGCCTTTCTCTTTCTTTGTTGACTCACTATTGTAGTGCTTCCAACTATGCCGCTTTGCTTACTTATACAATTGGAGCCATCGTTCTCAGTGATCCCTGCATCATTATTAGTTGTGCCTCCACTTCATTCAGTTGCATGCCTAATTTCTATAGCTGGTCGTCTTGAACTACTCACATCCAAAACTGTGTTGTTGCTTTGGCAATGGAGTTGGCTTCTTTCTCCAACTTTTCAAGATGTGATGTCTCCTCCTTGATATTGCTTATCATTCCGCTACATGTTCAGGCAATGTACTTGGTACTACGCGTTCCTGCAACTCCACGTTCTCCTTCTTCAAGTATGCGACTATTTGACCCACTCGCACTAACTTTGCTTCCGCAAACATCTACGTAGTAATGTTTGCAGTTTCTGCACATGCGGCTGAGATAGACCTCTGCAAATTTGTCCAAAATTACTTCTTAGTGTTTTTTAACGAATGGGAATGCTCATATATTTAAGAAGTAAGTAAAATAAAATCTTCACCACATCTAAGAATTATTTAAGTGTAGTGGCTTATGTTCTAATTGTGAAGGCATCTTAATACAAAACAACATAATTTGCAGACTAGCTCATAATCAAGATGTAACCCTAAGTGGAAACCCATGCAATATGGGGGGGGTAACACATGAGATTACAAGGACCGATAAACTTATTTTTATATGTTTTGGGGTAAATATGACAAAGTAAGGATCGATATGTATAGACTAGGTGATACAAACTACTTTAAACTGCTTCTCCAAGGAATATATCCCATCCTAAAACTAAATGGATATATGTTTGAATATATTTTATATCCTTTATTCCTCACAAAATAAATATATTAAATCAATTGGGTAGGAGGCGTATGTCCCTAAGACATGAAAATAAGAGACCCCAACGAATATATACATGTTTTTTAGGATCAATATATACCTGTTTTTTTTAGATATGTTAGTTAGGGGATTGGGAGACTTTATTATTGATTGGTAGGCATCATGTACACTAGCTTGTTTAGGTATTCCTTCCTTGAGATAAAAAGGTTATATGGGAGATGAAGGTGTTATATAGGAATGAGAAGGATAGATTGGTAAGTCATTTTTATGTCTCCTCCTTCCTTGAGATAATAAGGTATCCCTTTGGGTTATGTTTATGGAAGCTTTCAAAAATGGAAAAAAGTCTAATATACTATGGTTAAAAAGGGAATTCAATGATTAGGAAAGGGTTAATAAGGAATTAATAAAAAATTATAAATTACCTAAGACTTTCAAATATCCTTTTTTTGTCTTATTCTTTTCAAGTCATGTGGGAACTCATGGCCAATGTACTTTCCTCATTCCTTGGAGTTTCTAGATGTTATAGATATTAATTTTCACAACTTACATAATGTGATGGACAACTCATAATCATGGTTCCTTATATAGTAGGTGAATCCCACAGGGTTCACTTCAAGTAGAGGATATTATAAATAGTAAGATGTGTAGGGAAACTAGTAGACAACCCTTCACAAGTAGTAAATTATTAGCTAAAAAACTCACAAATAAGTTCTTTATCAGTTTCTTTACACACAATGTTTAGACACTCTCAAGCAAATCTCATCACACAATGTGAGACCTTCTCTTCTCCCAGTGCAAATATTCTTACTTCTTAGACTATGCATTCTTTGTATTTTCTTGGCCTTTCCTTTCTTCGAACTCCTCTCTCTTAACAGGTCTCTACGGCTTGCCCTTGTTTCGCAAATGGTATTACATATAGACATCCATAATTTGTTGCAACTCCCTTCTACAATCTTGAATAAAACAGTATGTCATGATCCCCAACTTCGTCACCCAATGCTAACTCATAATTTAATATAGTAGGTTTTATACCCACAGGAAGACTATAGGATACAATATTCCCAGTATTAGCATGAAATTCATCACTAAATGGAATGTCTAGATGAAAAGGTAGAGTTGTATGATCTTAATTAAGTGTACATTATGTCTTCAAAATTAAGCTTTCATCTACAAGCTCATCACCACTAATATCATCATTTCTAATGACATCCGTCCCCTTAAGTTGGTATAGAATGCACTATGTCTATAGGTCATACCTTTCAGCATCATTAACTCTTATGATTAGGGAAAAATCCCCATTAACCGGTGCTATAGTATGCTCCATGTTGCTTCCAGATAGAGTGGTCCCAATATCAACTATAGAAGAATATTCAATTCTATAGTTATTAGGATCACCGCAACTTGAAGTTTATGAAAATACAACTAAAGAAATGTCGACACCATCAAATAGAGCCCTCGCTCAATAGAAACCACAAATGCAATAGTATTTTATGTAGGTGCATCTAATTTTTGCAGTTGTTAACTCTTAACCCTTTCAGCCGCATTTAATCTGTAGGTAATCCCTTTTACTATCCAGGATCAGGAATTTAGGTGTTTTTCTTAGCTTTGTGGACTTACTATTGCTTTAGAACATGCCCATATTTCACTCTGTTACTACCTAGGTCAATGTGATAGGTGTTCAAATACCCCATTAAATTGTAAACCCTGCTGATGTTTTTGATGAAAATACACATGGACAACCACATAAATATGGGGGTAACACTTGGCAACTCTAGAGTCAATAATCATTCCTATGAAGTGCGATGGGACAAAATGCAAAGTTCATAGCCAAAGGTGCATTAGGATAATTCCATTAGGTTCAACTCTCCTTTATAGACCCAAAAAAAGAAATGTACCATCTGTAACATACCAAATAGATTAATATGCAAATAAAACAATAAATTAGATTAAGTAATTAATTAATTAATATTATATGTGCTAAGTGCAACAATGGCATGAGAAGAGACGTAACTCTTCACTATTATGTACTATATATATGCCAAGAGCCTATGTATTCTTATTATCATCAGTTCAATTATGAAAAATATATTTATTTATCTAATTAGATAAATATGTAAGGTGTTAGCTTACAAGTATAAAGTGGTTTTTCTCTTATCTTGTGGGAGAGAAGAAAAAGAGAAAATAAGAAGGAAAAAGGAAAAAAGGAGAAAAAAAAGAAACATAAATAAAATAGAGTAAAAAGTGAAAAAAGAAAATCCATCAACAAACCAGTTCATGGTTTTATAAAACCAGTATGTGGTTTTATAAAACTAGCCCATGGTTTTATTTTCTAATTCTCCCATCTCTAATCTCTCTTCGCAAATATCTTTCATCTCCTCACTCTCATCCAAAACAATATAAATATTAGAAGATATATTATTATTATTGATAATAATTATTACTTTAATATTTAAAGTCATCACCATGTTTCCCTCATTTAATAAGATTATTATTAGTCCATTCCAAAAACCTAAAAGAGATTAAAAAAAACATGAAGAATCTAGAATCCAAGAAATAGAAAGAAGACTGCTTGAAGAAAATGAATTTTATGTAGAACTGAAAAAAAATGCTATTCCAAATAAAAGAAAAATATCAAAGAGGAAGGAAGAAGAAGAAGCGGTTACGGTCTCCGAAGTCTCAAGTAAAGAAGACCAGAAAACCGCTACTGCACCTACAACAGAAGAAGCAAATACGACCCCTCAATTTTCAAATAAAGAAGTGCAGGAAACTGGTATTACACCTATGACCGAAGAAGTGATTACGAACCCTTAATTTTCAAGGAAAGAAGAGCAAGAAAATTCTATTGCACCTATGAAATTAGAAGCGATTACGAACCTTGAATTTTCAAATAAAGAATAGCATGAAACTGCTATTACACCTACGACAGAAGAAGTGATTATGACCCCTAAATTTTCAATGAAGGAAGAGATGGAAACTAATTTTGCATCCACAGAAACAAAAGTACAAAAATCACATACTTTGGCACCTTACATTCCCCCCACAAAAAGGTTCGGGGCATCAGACGCAAGAAAGGATAAGAACCTTTATTTGAAATACAAGGCGCAAAAAACAATGCCTACACATAAACATATACATATGCTAGAATGAGCCACCATTCGAAATACAAGATGAAAAAAGAAATACCTAACCATAAACATACACATATGCCAGAAATTTGTTGCAATTTCATTAAAGGAACAAAAAAGAATCATATGAATGGTCACAGTCTACACAACTACAAAATCGTTAAAAATGGATCACGAAACTCGAAAACAAGGAAAAATAGGAAGTTGTTCCAAGGATCCAAACCAAAACCAAGGACATAATCAGGAAGAGGATAGCAATGACGAAGAAAAGAAAGATAAAAAAGGCATGCATGGAATTCAGAATGTGGAAGACCAAAATGAATCTACAAAAGAGGTTGTTGTGAATGACAATAAAGAAAACAAACATATAGTTCAACATATTAATGAACCTAAAGAAGTACTAGTTGAGAATAACAATAACAAAGACAAGAAATTAGATACACCAGACATGAAGAAACATGATGTCGATAATGATTGTAAAGAGGATTAAGATATCCAACAATATAATGATGAATATAAAGATGATACCAGTAACAACTGTGAAAAGGAAAAAAATGTTGAGTATCATCATGGAAATAAACGAAGTGGAAGTGTTCCTAATCGCGATGACGAAAAAAGAAGAAAACCCAGAATATCCATCATTCATCACTGAGGAAACCATATGTCAAATAAAAATTCATGGCATAACCATGACATGCCAAAATATCTGAGATCAAAAGGTCGACACAACTTCACTATGTAAATATCAAAACAAATATTCAAAAGAGGCAACTTTTTTGAGTACCATATCAATTCCATAGTCATGGAAATTGTAGCATACAAGACTCGTTGTACAAATATCGATAGCAAAAAAAAATCAGAAGAACCTTATGAAGACCCTAATAAATACATGAAATATAGTCATAACAATACTTCGAGGACGAAGCATTCCAAGGAGGGATGACTTGCAACATACCAAATAGAATAATATAATAAATTAGATTAAGTAATTAATTAATTAATATTATATATGATAAATTCAACAATGGCATGAGAATAGATGTAACTTTTCACTATTATATACTATATATATGC
Organism: Pseudotsuga menziesii; assembly: GCA_001517045.1. Classification (NCBI taxonomy): domain Eukaryota; kingdom Viridiplantae; phylum Streptophyta; class Pinopsida; order Pinales; family Pinaceae; genus Pseudotsuga; species Pseudotsuga menziesii. The sequence goes on from LPNX010558954.1 coordinate 57,171, forward strand.
TAAGAGACTATGTATTCATATCATCATAAATTCAATTATAAAAATATATTTATTCAATCTAATAAGATAAATATGCAAGGTGTTACCTCACAGGTAATGATTCTATTTTTGTGGTTGTTGATTGGTTTTCAAAAATGGCTCATTTCATTGCTTGCAAAAAAAATAGTGATCCCTCAAAGGTGGCATAATTCTTTTTCCATAAATTGTTAGATTTCATGGTGTACCCAAAACCATTACCTCTGATTGAGATACATGGTTCTTGGGAAATTTCTGGAGAACTTTGTGGAAGAAAATGGGCACTAAATTGCAATTCAATAATGCCTATCACCCCCAGACAGATGGGAAAACTGAGGTAGTATATCAAAGATTGGGAAACCTATTACAGAGCATTGTTGGAGAGAAACCCAAGCAGTGGGATTTGGCTTTTCCCCAAGCAGAATTTTCCTACAATAGTTGAATGAATTGATTTTCAGGTTGTTTATAGTGAGTATATTTCAAGCATCCTTGACTTGGTACAACTACCAATTGGGAAGTCCTATTACCTGCGGGCAATAATCGATCTCAGGCTTCCAACGATCCTGGAACCAAGCCATTTATTCTATTTTGTTCATTTTTTCATTCTCAAGTCTTCCAACTAGTGCTCGTCATGAAATCCCCTACAACCTCTCCAGAGTCTGACTCTTGTTGATTGTGCAACCTACTAGCAACTACTTTACCTTCAGATCCTTTGTTTTCCTTTTGTTCCAGAATTTCACTGCATAGTCCAACTTATTCCTTGTTTCAAAATCCAATAGACCCTCCTCCGCGTAGTCTTGAGTTCTTTCATTTCAGTTTGATACTAAGTACAAGCCATTTTGCATGTCTTCAAAGTCTCGTACCCTTGACAAGATCCCCTCCACGTGCTTTTTGTCTGGCCCTCCCTCCATCTTGTCAAAACCTTTGCCACTTGTTTTGAATCCTAGATCCAGGTGGCAGGGAGTAAACTGTAGTTTTTTCTTTCTCGCCATTAAGAAAAATGCTAGATTACTCGATTCCAAAAGTTGTCGCCATCAAATCCCTTGCTATGGTTTTTCATGGTTAAAAATCACATTCTCTTAAAACATAATAGATATAAATTTAAAATAGATATTTCATTTATAAAAGTTCTATTAATGTTTGTGTTTCGTTTAAAACATTTTATAATTTTATAATTATTGTAACTTTATTCATGGATGAATCATTTGTCCTTCTATCTATGTCTTAACTTTTTTATTATGGATATTTTATTAATGATAGTGTTTTCTCCAAAACAAAGTGGAAATTTACCATCTTTACTTTAAGCAATTTATTGATGATGTTGATGATGATGATAATGATTAACATCCACTGAGACCAACTTTGGTCTATCAAGCCTTAAGAACGGTAATATTTAGTTTACTTTAAAATCTTGTTATGTGCTCAAAAGCTTGCCAAGAAGCTTTCCAAGCTCACTATAGTTTTGGAAGTTAAGAGGTTATAAAGGTTTATATTGTAGCAAATACTATGAAACTCAAATCTAATGTGTGTTAAAAACAATTCTCTAAAATTTGTTCTAACATCCCCGACCCTCCGACCGACGAAGAGGACGCTACCATACCATTAACTATCCGGGCAACTAGCCCCATGAACATGTAAATACATAAAAACTGAAATGCTTTGAAGTAAAACATGCAGAGATGTATAATTATTCAGCATATAGCAGAAGCAAAACATACATTCAGGCATTCAACATGTTCATTGTAATTCATTAAACATCAAATATGATTGCAGATATTGAACACAAGAATACTTATCTTATGAAGAACTTGTCCTACAACCAGCTACATCGTTGCAATGTTCCACCCAACCATAGGCCAGTGTGCTCTTTAATCTCTCAGCAACACTGCCACCCCTGAGATGGGCATGATTCCCCAAGGAATAAGGAACTAAGCAAGCTCACACATATCCAAAGGTACATAAATCAGCCAAGCCAACACAGTTGGGTTTATCAGGCCATCAGGGAGCTAGCAAAATATGAATGCTAAGCTGGTGGGCTCATTGAAGAGCTAAGGACACCTATACCAGAACTAGCCTAACTTCTAGGACACCCACACACACCCAACACAAGGAATCAATCCCTTCTCTGCTACACAATCCCTTAGGCCCTGACTTCCCTTCCAGTGCTATTTAAGGGTTGTGGAGAAGAAAGCCAGCCCTCTAGCTCTGTCTATGTGGCTCCCAAGCACACCAGTTTTATCAAGCATACCAAGCCTTCATTCCCACTCCAACGCAAAACAAGCAATTCACAGCTCTGGGGAATAAAATCAAACACTAGAGAACAATCGAGGTGACAATTTGGGTAATACACAGCCCTGACTAGGAAATTCGATTCCTAATTCGTTCTTGGCCCTATCATGGCCAAAACGACTCAATAAGAACCCATAGCAAACCAAAATCGTGGGGGAAACCAACGACAACCGATTTCTCAGCTGCGTGAGGAAGGAAAAACAACCCACGTGGAGGTGAATTCACACGGTCAGACCCACAATGAAGAGAAATACACATAGCAAAATCCCCAACCACAAAATTCAAACACATAGCCAAATCGTGCATGTGAGGCCGCCCTCCCAGCTCTCTATGTGAGTAAAACAAAATGTCAAAAACTTGTGCATGAGGAGAAGAAAACGACTTTCTCTGTGTGAGGATGGGCAAGAATGCAAGAATGCTCATGTGAGGGTGAAAGAGTCTGCTGGTGGAGTGTGCATGTGGGCAAGGACTGACAGTCCCGCCACACACCACTGCCCAACTAACATCAGAGGTTTTAATGTGGTAGTTGACTGATTGAGACAAGGGAAAATTGAGTAAGACAAAAAGGTGGGTGACAGCTAAAAGGGTTTATCAATTAACACTTGGATTTTCCCCAATGGCTCCCAAGGGTTAAATAATTTCCCTCCCTATCCTTAGGAAAATCATGCCCTTTTCATCATGGTTGCATTGACATAGCTGGTTGGGGTTTATTTTAACTAAAGTGCATATTTACATGATGCTGAAACTATAATGTGCCGGATATCATGATATACCATCAGCAATGATTTTAATCTCCGGAACATTAAATGATAAATCAATGGTGGGGCTTTTTCCTTTAGCTCCACACCACGATTAATTACAATATATATACATCATATACGTTTAATGCAAACGGGGTCAAAAACGGGGTGTTACGTTTGTCTAAAAAGTAAAAATCATATAAGTGCTAGTTATTACAAGTCATTGCACCGAGAGGAGCGACGTGCTCTCCAATCCGATATGGGGGAGATCCTATCACATTAGTCACGTTATGTTAGCCGACAGAAATAAAAAATTTAAAAAAAAATTAAAATTTAAATATAAATTACATATAGAGTTAAATAAAATATAAAAAATATAAATTAAATAGCATCGAGAGGCATCCAATTTCTTGAAGTGTACATATTTTTTCACCTTTTGGATCCCTTTGGGTACTTGATAGATCTGGGTTTTAAATGGATCTATGCTAGTTTAATATATCCAAAAGGTGAAAAAAATGTACACCTCAAGAAATTGGATCCCTCTTGGTGCTTGATAGATCCGGGTTTAAAATGGACCAGCCAAAGGTGTCTCCTTGCCAAGTTCATTTTGTAGGGATCAAAATGCACCGTCCACCTCCACAGAATCAACGAGCCCTCCTTAATTACCCAGAACATATCTAAAATGTGTTGAGTATGTTCTTTAGTAAGAAAAATGAAACATAACTAAACCTTGGAAATTCCTATTACCCGAGGGCAATAATCGATCGCAGGCTTCCAACGCTCCTGGACCCAAGCCATTAATTCTATTTTGTTCATTTTTTTCATTCTCAAGTCTTCCAACAAGTGCTCGTCGTGAAAGCCCCTACACCTCTCGAGAGTCTGACTCTCGATGATTGTGAAACCTACTACCAACTGCTTTACCTTCAGAGCTTTTGTTTTCCTTTTGTTCTGAAATTTTGCCACATTGTCCAATTGATTCCTTGTTTCAAACTCCAATGGACCCTCGTCCGCGCTATCTTGAGTTCCTTAATTTCTGTTTGATACTGAGTAGAAGCCCTTTTGCGTGTCTTCAAAGTATCTCACCCTTGACAAGCTCCCATCCACGTGTTTTTTGTCTGGCCCTCCCTCCGTCTTATCGGAACCTTTTCCACATGTTGTAAATCCCAGATCTAGATGGCAGGGAGTAAAGTGTAGTTTTTTCTTTCTCGCCATTAAGAAAATTGCTAGATTACCCAATTCCAAAATTTGCCACCATCAAATCCTTTGCTATGGTTTTTCATAGTTAAAAATAGCATTCTCTTAAAACATAATAGATCCAAATTTAAAATAGATATTTCATTTATGAAAGTTCTATTAATGTTTGTGTTTTGTTTAAAACAAATTAAAATTTTATAATTATTGTAAGTTTATTCATGGATGAATCATTTGTCCTTCTATCTATGTCTTAATTATTTATTATGGATATTTTATTAGTGATAGTGTTTCCTCCAAAACGAAGTGGAAATTTACCATCTTTACTTTGAGCAATTTATGGATGATGATGATGATGTTGATGTTGATGTTGATGATGATGATTAATGTCCACTGAGACCAACTTTTTTCTATCGGACCTTAAGAAGGATAATACTTGGTTTAAGCTTTCCAAGCTCCCTATAGTTTTGGAAGTTAAGAGGTTATAAAGGCTTGTATTGTAGCCATATGCTCATCTTCTTTTCCAAGTTATATGGTATTATATTGGAAAAGAAGATGAGCATATGGCTTGAAAGTGAAGGTAAGCGAGCTAAGGGCCAAGCGGGTTTTAGAAGACAACACTCAACAACGGACCACCTCATTACGCTTAGGATCATTGTGGAGGAATGTCTTAATGATTAATCCAATCTCTTTTGTTGCTTTGTGGACTTTAGAAAGACTTTCAATACGGTACCTAGAAATAACCTGTGGAATAGATTAGAAGAGCTAAAGGTTCCTTTCGAGTTGAGAGCTGCCGCAATAAGGTTATATGAGAATTCCATTGCCAAGTTTAAGAGCAACGAGGGGTGGTATAAAGATATTAAATGTAATATCAGATTTAAGGAAGGTTGCCCCCTCTCCCCTACCCTATTTGGAATTGACATCGATAAGTTAGAAGGTTGTTTAGAGGAAGCAGGTCGTGCTGGCACGATCTTAGCTGGAATAGTCATCATCCTTCTTCTCTATGCTGATGATATTGTTATTCTGGAAAAGTGTCCATCTGATCTTGATAATCAACTAAGACTTCTTAAGTATTTTTTCTCTACCATGGGTATGACTGTTAACACTGACAAAACAAAAGTTATGATTATCAAATCCAAGAAGGACATTTATGCTAATTTTGTGTATGACAATATCAACTTGGAGGAAGTGTCTTCTTACAAATACCTAGGAAGTGATATTCATCACAAGCTCAACTGGAACTATAGCATTGAGAAAAGGATTAATGGAGGGTGGAAATATTATTTTGGTCTTGAAAATAGTTGTAAAGCAACAAACCTTTTGATGTGGGATAAAAAGAAGCTCCTCTTTGAAACTTTAGTCACTCCTGTTATCTTGTATGGGTGTGAGGTTTGGGGTTGCAGCATCTCTAGAGAATCTTGGAGAAAGATTGAGCAAATCCAGAAATGTTTTATAACATATAACCTCAAAATTAAAAGCAATACACCCTACCTCATTCTCCTTATAGAAGTGGGTATTTCCCCTATCGAGAGCCTAGCTATGACTAGGGTCCTGTTATACAAGCACAAAATCAATAACATAGGAGACCATAGACTTCCTAAGCTAGCTTTAAATTCCAGCCAAAACCACCTAACGCTCAAGCGAGGTTGGTATAAAGACACCAAGGCCTAGTTAGACCAATGGGAGATCGACGAAAATGTTGCATTGCAAAATATTAATAACATTAAAAATATTGTTACTTCTAAGTTTAAAGAGAAAATGTGGTGTGAGAAATATTTAGAGGCTAAAAGAAAATTAAGATATTATAAGGAGGTCATCAAACCTACTCTAGAAGATCAAAAGTATCTCTAGGTTTTAACTAGCTCAAAGAGAAAAATTAATATAGCCAAGATAAGAATGAACTCTCATGAACTCCATAGTTAAACAGGTCGTTGGGAAGTTCCTAAAACACCATGGGTGGAAAGGATCTGCCATCTCTATGAGAATATGAACATTGAGGATGAAAATCACTTCCTCTTAGAGTGCCCTGCGTACACCCACATTAGATCTCAGTTTCATAATCTTTGTTGCGATACCGACCTTCCTAGCCTTTTAACATGTCAAAATTATAGTGAGCTCGAGACACTTCTCTCTAAGCTTTTTGAGCACAAGAATATAATTTTAAAGCAAACTAAATAATTTGTTTCTTTAGGTCCGATAGAGCAAAGTTTGGTCTCAGGGGATGTTAACCATCATCATCATCAGCAGCAGCAAATACTATGAAACTTAAATCTCATGTGTGTTAAAAACAATTCTCTAAAACTTGATAGATTTGGGTTTTAAATGGATCTATGTTACTTTAATTATATATATAATATTTAATTTAATTTAATTTAATTTTATATGTAATTTATATTTTTAATTTTTAATTTTTTAATATTATTATTTCTATAAAGTTGATTAATCTGACAAGATCTCCCCATACTTGGATAGAAAGCACTTCGCTCCTATCAATATAATAAACAAACTAAAACTCAAATCCATAATAACAATAAAATTTCATATATATAACCAAATATCAAATTACAAATCTCCCTCATTCTACTTGTCTATGTTTTAACTTTCATTCTACATGCCTATGTATTAATTTTTTTTTTTTAAATATGTGGTTGTATCACTTTTTCGTGTGTATCTTCCATGTGATGGAAGATGCTTCATATTATAATTTTGATCTATTTTTTTAAATTGTATTAAGATAAATGTATTTCTTATTTAGAGTAATTATAGTTGATTGAATCATTAGGAGAAGAAAATGTTAGTGTTCTTTAAATTAAATATCAAATTACAAATCTCCCTCATTCTACTTGTCTATGTTTTAACTTTCATTCTACATGCCTATGTATTACCTTTTTTTTTTTAAATATGTGGTCTATGTTTTAACTTTCATTCTACATGCCTATGTATTACCTTTTTTTTTTAAATATGTGGTTTTATCACTTTTTCGTGTGTATCTTCCATGTGATGGAAGATGCTTCATATTATAATTTTGATCTATTTTTTAAAATTGTATTAAGATAAATGTATGTATGTATTTCTTATTTAGAGTAATTATAGTTGATTGAATCATTAGGATAAGAAAATGTTAGTATTCTTTAAATTAAAGAAAAGAGTAATCATAATTGATTGAAGTAATAAGATGGTTGATTGAAGCAATAGGATAGAGAGAGTTTATGTTTTTTAAATAGAGTAATTATGGTTGATTGAAGCATCAAGATGGGAAAAGGTTTGTGTTTAAAAAAAGAAGAAGTAATCATTGTTGATTAAAACATTAGGATGGGAAAATATTATTGAAAATGTTTAATTGTAATAATATGCTTAATATAATCAATGGAAACCATATTAAGTAGTATTGTTGAGAAGTCTTAAATAGAAGGTTACAAGTTTAAATTTCTTAATTTTACAATTTGATTTCATTTGTATTCCTCTAAATAATTAATTAATTACTATGATTAACTTGAAAAACACACAATCAAATAAATAAATCAAATTAATTAATATGATTAACTTGAAAAAAAACATAATAAAACAAATAAACCAGAATACAAAAAAAAGAGTAATGGGATTAAAAAATAAGTGTATCTTGTTAATGAGGAGAGAGACTTGGACTTTGTTATATAACAAACAGAAGAGTGAAATAAAGGACATTTCACTTGGGCGAGGGTTTTTGGCATTTGGCGTTTGTGTTTTGACAGAATGTACCTTTTTGATACATAACGTATCTTTTAGTTTATGGTTTGGATTAGGTTTTAACTTTGTCCGAACGTTTTTACTCTGGTGGTTGTCATTTTTCAGACACGTTAGTACTTCCCTCCCTTTTGTTTGCTGTGTTGTGATCTCGGTGCTTATGCCACGAGGGTCTTTGTCTTTTCGAGACTGAAAGACTCTTGCACGTATGCCACCGAAGACGGGTGATGCATTTAAGGTGCATCAGGATGAACAGGGTAGGGTTTCATTTGATCAGGGTTCATCTTTCTACAGTTTTGCGCATGAGGCGGTGGGGCGAACTGTGCCGAAACCAACCATGGGCGTTCCTCTTTCTGAGCGGTCTAATGTGGGAATGATCATAAGGATTTTTTATGAGGGATGTCTTAAGATTGATGGTGTGGATGGGATTAAGGTGCTTCGGGATGAACAGGGTAGGGTTTCCTTCGATTAGGGTTCTTCTTTCTATGGTTTTGTGCATGAGGCGGTGGGACGAACTGTGACAAAACCAACCATGGGTGTTCCTCTTTCTGAGCGGTCTGATGTGGGTGTGATCAAAAGGTTTTCTAATGAGGGATGTGTTAAGATTGCTGGTGTGGATGGGTTACGCTTGGATTCTATGATTACGGCTTCTGCTGATGTTTTAGCGGTTGATAGTTGTTTGGAGAAGTTTTCGGGGCCTCGCGAAGTTGTCAAGCCTTCAGGTTCTATTGAGGGTATTGGCTTTCCTGTTCCGCGGTCGTCTTTCTTGGATGTGGAGCCTGGTTCCACCTCGGTTGGGGATCTTTCTTTTCATCAGAAGAGGGTTTTGGTTTCAGACTCTGTTGATGTGGTCTTGAAGAGGCCGAAACATGCCATCAAGAAATTAGATAAGCATGTATTGATGTCTGTAGGTGAGGATATTGGCTTGAACGATATCGTTTTGTCACATGCTTTGACACTAGTGGGTTCGTTTAGTGGCCATAAATTTAATTCTACTGGTGTTAAATCCTAGGTAGTTACGACTTGGTTGGACCATATTAAGATGTGCCCTGAAGTTTTTTTGCTCCCAATGGGGTGGATTGCCTTCAAATTTGTTTCTAAGGCTGATGCAGCAATGGTTCTTGTGGGCGTTTGGAGGTGGGAGCATGCAGGTTTGCTTCTCAAGCGATGGACGCCTCTGTTCGATCCCAGAAGTGAAAGGTATGACCTAATGCCTATTTGGGTCAAGTTTCCCAATCTTCCTTTTGAACTTTGGTCTGCTGATTTTTTTAGGTTGGTTGGAAACACTTTGGGGTCTCATTTAGAAATCGACTCATCTTTCCTTGAGACGGGATTTTGTTGTATGGGAAAGGTGTTAGTTCTTTTGGACTTGTGGAATGGGCTGGCAGCTGATATATTGATTAAGAGGGGGGTTTCTAAATTCTTTCAGCCTTTATATTACATGGGGATACCTTCCGCTGTAATAGATGTCATGCCTATGGGCATTTGATTTCTGATTGTTCTTTGTCTTTAAATAAAAAAACATGTTTCTGTTTCTAAGCTAAAGTCAGTTTGGAGGGTTAAGAATGCTGGGAAGTAGATGGGGGATTTGGGTTCTATTAATTTTGATGAGATGGTGGATATTAATCAGTCGGGTCATGAGGATGATATTCAGTCTGACAAGTTAGCTTCTCTTAAACCCCTCGTTATTACTTATTTATCATTTTTTGAGGGTCCTATTGATCTAATCAATTATGGGGGTGCCTGTGTGAATAATCCAAGTTCCTGTAACGATACTTCAGATTTTTCTCTTGAGGGTTTAGGGTTTGTTACTCCTTTAAAAATTTCTCCTCTTAAGAAGGGTTATTTTCTTAGATCATGTTCAAAGGGTATTAAGGATTTTAGTGTTAAGCATGAACTTGGTCTAGATCCTGGTGGAATTTATCCTCCAATTCTGGCCATTGATCCTTCTCCGGTTTTGTCTGAGGATTTGGTTGTTAATGAGGTACTTAGAGCAGAGTATGTCTCTTCAGGGTTTCCCGCATGATTGTTATGACCCTAAATTGCATAGGGTTGGCTAGTATTCCCAAAAAACTAGCGATTCGTAGGCTAATTGAAGATCAGTTTTTAGATGTTATTTTTGTGCAAGAAACTATGTGTGATGGGTCTTTATTGGTGAATGCTTTAGAAATTATTCTTAAGGAATGGAAATTTGTATCTGTTGATGCAAAAGGCAGATCTGGGGGCTTATTGTTGGGTTCGAGGTATAGACATTTGCATATGTTGAATGCTTGGGCTTGCTGTTCGGGGTTATGTGTTTCGCTCTTCTCTATTGAGCTCAAGATGAATTTCTGTTTTTTAAATCTGTATGGACCTTATGTGGATAGGGAAGTTTTTTAGTCCAACCTGGTAACTTTGGATTGCTTAAAAGGTTTTTCTTTGATCTTTGGTGGAGAGTTGAATTTCTCTGTGGGTTTTTCTGAAATTTTGGGGGCAAAAGCCAAAGTTGATCCACTATCTGATTTCTTTTCTAGACAGTTAGATGGATAGGTTTGGTGGACATTTCTCCAACTATTATTCTCCCTACTTGGTCTAATCGTAGAATTGGAAGTGAGAACATTTGTAAGAGATTGGATCGGTTGTTGATATCAACTGATCTTCTGGATTGTGACTTTCATTTCAGGCAATGGGTGGGCTATGGAGGGGTTTCAAATCATCAGCCTGTTTTTTTACAAGTGGCTAATAATGATACCGGACCTCGTACTCCTTTCAAGTTCAATGCTAATTGGTTGGAGAATGATAATTTGGTTTCTTTATTAAAAGCATCTTGGAAAGCTTTTGCTGTCAGTTATGGTTTGTCTTCTGCTACTCAATTTGCTGCAAATCTTAAGATTATCAAAGAAGTCTCTATATCATGGTCAATCAAGAAAAAAGCACATGATAATAAGGATCTAGTTGATATAGAGGCTTTATTGGTTGCATCTTTTAATAGTCTGGGTTTTGGTTTCTTGACTAAAGTGGACAAAGTTTCATTGACTGAATTGGAATCAAAGAAGAGAAAAATCTTAAGTGAGCGAGAACAGGAGGCTAGACAGAAAAGCAGGGCTTTGTGTTTATTATGTGGTAATGATAATACACCTTTTTTCATAAATATGCCAATTTTAGGAAAAATGTTAACACAATTTGGAAAATTGCAGATGATGAGGGCAATCTGGTTGAAGGTGTTGAGTCTATTGTAATGGCAGGGGTTCAACACTTTGAATCTTTGTTTTAGGAAGAAAAGAATCTTTATCTCCCTGAAGTTGTGAAGAGTGCAGGTTTTTTTCCTACTTCTATTTCTGAGGATGAAAATGATGAACTTATGAAGGTTGTTACTATGCAGGAATTAAAATCCATTCTTGCCATGAGTCAGAATGACAAGAGTCCTTGTCCGGATGGGATACTTGTTGAGGTTTATAGGTCTCTTTTTGATGTTTTGGGTGAGGATCTTCTTAGGGTTGTTGAATATTCCCGGAAATATGGTAAAATCCTTGTTGTTTTTAATACTACCTTTATTGCCCTGATTCCAAAGGTTGATCATCCAAACTCTTTTGCAGATTTCAGACAAATTTGTTTGTGTAATTACATTTACAAGTTTATTGGTAAAATCATTTCCATTCGTATTAGAAAGGTTCTGGGTCATTACATTTCTAGTGAGCAGTTTGGCTTTCTGCCTAGTAGACAGATTCATGATGTTGTTGGGGTTCTACAAGAGTGATTGCATTCCATTCATAGTAAAGCTATGAAGTCAGTGGTTTTAAAAATTGATTTGTCAAAATCCTATGATTGGGTGAGTTGGACCTACTTGCGGGTTGTTCTGTCTAAAATGGGTTTTGTTGGGTCCTTTATATCCTGGGTTATGAGCAGTCTCTACTCTGTTTCTTTTGCCTTACTGGTAAATGGAGTAACATCTCCTTTTTTTTAAATCTGGAAGAGGGCTTAGGCAAGGGTGTCCACTTGCACCTTTACTTTTCCTTATTGTTGTTAAAGGTTTAAGTAGGGCTCTTCTGAATGTCAAAGAATGTGGGATTTATGAAGGTTACTCTATCTCATGTTCTTTTCGTGGATGACATTGTTATGGTAACTGATGGAACTAAGCAATATTTATCTTCATTATTTGAGATTTTAATGATCTTTTGCAAGGCTTCTGGTATGAAGATTAATGAAGATAAATCTTCTTTGTTTGTTTCGAATTTGGATGAGTCTGAGGTTATTTCTTTACATAATATTTTTTCTTTTTCTATGAACAAATTTGAGTTTGGCATGAAGTATTTGGGCTTCCATCTCAAACCATGCAGTTATCTTCTGAAGGACTAGGACTGGTTGATCGCAAAAGTGGAAAAAAGGATAAAGAATTGGAGTTTTAGGTGGCTCTCTAAGGGAGGTAAGATAACTTTAGTCAAAGCAGTACTTGAGGCTATTCCAGTTTTTTGGATGCATTTTTGGATCCCGGTGGGTATCATAGATAAGATCAGGAAGCAGTGTTTTAAATTTTTATGGTCTGGTAATAAGGAGTCATCTGGTGTTCCGTGGACTTCTTGGAAGTTGTTGGCATGCCCTAAGTTTATGGGGGGGTGGGGGCTGAAGATCCCAACTGTGTTTGCTAAAGCTCTTGCAGCTAAGAGTGTGTGGAATGTTATTCAAGGACCAGGCTTGTGGGTTTAGATTGTTGTTTAGAAATATGTGTACCCTTTGTCTTTATTGGAGTGGATCAGATCTTTTGTTAAGCAGAAAAGGAGCATGTCCATTTGTTGGAAAGCTCTTTTATGGTCTTTTGACATTATAGGTAACAATCTTGTGTGGCAAATTGGGAATGGGACTGAGGTTCGTCTTGGTTTGGATCTGTGGGTGGGGTGCAAATGGAGACACCTTTTATCTCTGAATTTGGTTGAGAAATTACATTATGTTGGTGTTTTTTCCCTTAAAGGCATTGGGACTCTTATTTCACCTGTGATGGAACAGGCTTGGCTAACTGCTGATCACTTTGGCTTAACTAAACAAGAGGATGTATCTACTTGGAATGGTTACATGTCTACACTTAAAGCAAGTCATGTGAGATTATCAAATGAGAATGATAAGTTGGTCTGGAATTTGTCCAAATCGGGAAGATATACCCCAAAAGAGGGCTATGTGCATTTACTGGACATATCTGAGATGGAATACTCTTGGTGGTGGAAAGCTCTATGGAAACTCAATTGCCCAATAAAGGCAAAAAAAAATTGTTGGTTTTTATTCTCTAATAAAGCTCTTACATGGGATGTTATTGTGAAGAAAGGTAGGGAAGGTCTAGGAAGATGTTCGTTGTGCAAATTGGAGGATGAAACCAATTTTCATCTTGGAGTGGATTGTCCTTTCACTCTAAGTGTTTGGTTGAATATCGAGGATAAATTAAGAATTAAGAACCTTTGGAGTGGGGATTCTGTTATTAATTGTATAAAAAATTGGTGTCTTAACATGGAGGTCAAGAATATTATTTCTTTACCCATTATTGTTCTGTGGTTTATCTGGAAAGCCATAAATCAATGTCGTTTTGAGGACAACACTTTATTACCTTCTTAGGTCTCTCTTTTTAATTTGGGTCTGTTGAATTCTTTCTCTCAGGACAACTTAGTGGTGAAGATCAGATCAGTAGTTGTTGAAATTATTGACAAATCTTACCCTTGGGGGTATTTTGATGGTTCTGCTGCTGGGGAACCAAAAAGTTGTGGGGTTGGAGGTATGTTGTATATTTCTGATGAGCATTACTTTTCTTTTAAAACTAGTTTAGGGACTGGCACTAATAATTTTGCAGAGCTATGTGCTTTAAAGCTTCTATTTACTTTGGCTAGGGAGAATCATATTTCAAAGATTCAGATTTTTGGTGATTCTCAATTAGTCATTAATTGGGCTAATGGTAAGTTTCGATGTTTGAATCTAGAGCTTTCACAGGTTCTTAATGAAGTTAACAAACTATCATATTTTTTTGAGCTCGTGGACCTAAAGCATATCTATCGAGAAAGGAATTTTCATGCAGATGCCCTTGCAAAAGTTGGTGCTTTGGTTATGGATGGGCACTGGTATATTAAAGAGTATCGAGCTCCGGTTTGCATTGAAAGTTATCAACTTTATTAACAATCTTGATGAAGTTCTGTGGGATAGTTCCATTCTCATGGATACAGTTGCCTTATTTGATCAACTTTTTGAACTATATATTTGAACTTTATATATGATGATGTGAAGACAAATAGATGCCCTTGCAAAAGCTAGTGCTTTGTTATGGATGGGCATTGGTATATTAAAGAGTATCGAGCTTCGGATTGCACTGAATGTTATCAGCTTTATTAACAGTCTTGATGAAGTTCTGTGGGATAGTTTCATTCTGATGGATACAATTGCCTTATCTGATCAACTTTTTGAACTTCATATATGATGATGTGAAGACAGTTTTTGTTGAGTGTTTTAGGTACTGAACTTATGTTTAAGTTTTATGAACCTTTTTTGTAAATATCAAATCTAATGATATTTTGATTGTTATGATATATTTTGTTGATATTTATGTTTTTGTTTTTCTGCCTTGTATGGAAAATACAATGAACTGATGTAACTAGTTGATACTAGGATACCATTTGGAGTTTTTTTTGTGTGACAATGAACAAGTTTTTGTTCCATCTGTACAATGTAAAAATATTTTAGGATTTTTTTCTATAGAAAAAAAACAAACAAACAAAAGAGTAAAGTAGGTTTGATTCAAAAATTCAAAAATACAAAATTTGTTATGTATGAATATTGATTGGTAATTAATTGGAATTTTTAAGAAGTTATTTATTTTAAAAAAAAACAATTTTTTTTCTTATCTTTTAAAAGAATTGGTATAATATTTAGTAAAATGTAGTTAAATATAGTCATAACACTCTTCTTCTCAACCCAAACTAAATCTATTTAACATAATAAAAGCATATTATATATTTGATCAATTTAATTATAGAGTAATAATCTCTAATTTCGGAGAGAGATTACTAAATAACGAAAAATAATTTCTGTGCAATTGTATTTGTTGCCACGTGTGTGACTGTTACAATGGACGGAACCACGAAGTGTCATAAAACTCAGATTGTACCATGGACATTTGTTGCCACGTGTGTGAGTTTTTCAATGGACGGAACCACGAAGTGTCATAAAACTCAAATTATACCATGGATAGACACTTGGTGGGCATCGATTCCTCAAAGGCATAAAGAATCTAGCCAGAAACCCTTTACACTAAAAAAAACCTTCGGCTTAACGAAACAGAAGTTCATAACAAATACAAGAATTTAAATGAAACAGAGGTTCATCTTTATACCTCTGTAAGCAATGGAGATCCAAATCAAAACACACCAAACATCATTGTTGTTGAAAAAAAAAACACTCTAATGTTTTTTCTGCAACAGTTTAAAAATAGATTTAGAAAGATCACGAGCCATCCATGGGTTGTCGGTCTGCAATTCTTGAAAGACTGTGTCATACAAGTCATCGTTGAGATCACGCACAATAAGATTCAGAGCGGCCTTTCTCGTTGTTTCCAAATCATATAAATAGCCCATTTTCAGAATCTCAATACAGGCGTTTCTACTCACAATCTCACTGGAAATGAATTTGTCCAATTTCACCAGCAACAACTGCACTTGGAAGAAATGGGCGAGCTTCACAAGCTCTCTGTAATTCGCCTGCATTTCTTCAGAGCTCACTTGGGCAGTGTACAGAAATTTCAGAAACGTTTTAAAACTTTCTCCACCAACTTCTTTAATAACCACTTCCCTGCTTTCTTTTTCCTTCATATCTACTTCTTCAAGCATTTTCTTGAAAACCTCTGACCTATTGACCTGTACAAAAAAACTATCCACGTTAAAATGACGAGAGAAATGATTTAAGAGTAAGTGGAAATTTGCGGTGAGAATCTTTTAATTCGATAAGTTTCGCCGAATCTTTAAATCAGGTTGAGATATTTGTTCTCCTGAGTATAAACCTGCTTAAAAAGTTCGAAACTTGACTAATGATTTAAGAGTAAGTGGAAATTTGCAGTGAGAATCTTTTAATTCAATAAGTTTTGCGAATCTTTTAATCAGGTTGAGATTTTAATTCAATAAGTTTTGCGAATCTTTTAATCAGGATGAGATTTTTGTTGTCCTGAGAATGAACCTGCTTAAAAAGTTCCAAACTTGACGAATTGAAAGATTCTCACCGATTTCTACTTACTCTTGAATCTTTAAAGTGTGAATTGATAATGAACAATAATTCAATAAGTTTTGCGAATCTTTTAATCAGGTTGAGATTTTTGTTCTCCTGAGTATGAACCTCCTTAAAAAGTTCCAAACTTGACG